>NW_006494719.1:1144020-1207802 GCF_000471905.2 Amborella trichopoda
TGGTCCATAGTGCATGACCTTAAACTGCACAGTCATGGTCCATGCTGGATGACCTTAAACTATACAGTCGTGGTCCATGCTGCATGACCTTAAACAACATAGTCCTTGTCCATGCTACATGACTTTAAACTGCACAGTCGTGGTCCATGCTGCATGACCTTAAACTGCACAGTCAGAGTCCATGATGCATGACCTTAAACGGTAGAGCCATGGTCCATGCTGCATGACCTTATCCTACACAGACGTACTCCATACTGCATGACCTTAATTTGCAAAGCCGTGGTCCATGCTTCATGACCTTAAACTGCACAGCTGTGGTCCATGCCGTATGACCTTAAACTTCATATTCGTGTTCCATACTGCATGACCTTAAACTGCACAATTGTGGTCCATGCTGGATGACCTTAAACTATACAGCCGTGGTCATGACCTTAAACTACATAGTCGTGGTCCATGCTGCATGACTTTAAATTGCACAGTCGTGGTCCATGCTGCATGACCTCAAACTACACAACCATGTTCCATGTTGCATGACCTTAAACTGCACAGTAGTGTTCCACGGTGCATGACCTTAAACTGCACAGCTGTGGTCCAAGTTGCAAGACCTTAAACTGCACAGCCTTCCATGCTGCATGAATTCAAACTGCACAGCCAAGGTTCATGCTGCATGACCTTAAACTACACAGCCGTGATCCATGCTGCATGACCTTAAACTGCACAGCCGTGGTCCATGATCTATGACTATAAACTGCACAGCCAGGGTCCATGCTGTATGACCTTAAATAGCATAGTTGTGGTCCATGTTGCATGACCTTAAACTGCACAGCCGGGGTCCATGTTGCACCACCTTAAACTGCACAACCTTGGTCCTTGACGAATGACCCTAAACTGCACAACCATGATCCATGCTGCATGACCTTAAACTTCACAGTCGTGGTCCATGCTGCATGGCCTTAAACTTCACAGTCGTGGTCCATGGGGATGACCTTATAGTATACAGCCTTGGACATAGCTACATGACCCTAAACTGCACAACCACGGTATAGTTGCACGACTTTAAACTGCATGGTCCAAACTATATGACCCTCAAATGTAGCTAAGGTTTAGTTTCACGACCGAAAAATGCATGGTCCTAGCCGCTTGACTTTAAACTGCATAGCCATGCTCCGAGCTACAAGACCTTAAAACTGTAAAGCACGATCTTGTAGTAAAACGGTAAAATAGCGCGACAAATGGTCTACACGCCTGACTTTAAACTGCGAAATGGATGCACCCCTTCCCCAGGTGTATTCCATCAACATCCCCAATGGAGTTAAGAGTATGCAAAAGCAAAAGGAAGTCATGCTTAACCCATCAATTCTTAGTGGGTATGTTTCACACCAACACTCTAGTAGGAGTCACACCATATTGCAACTCACTACCCCCAATGGGATTGCATCTGTACTGTGGCCTGTCATTCTCTACAGAGTTACATGCACACCATTACTCATCATCCCCAGGGAGTCACACTTACCCTCTTAATCCCCCGTGAAGTTTGCTTCAGCGTGCCAGTCCTTGTAGGGCCACCATCTTAATCTAAATCTCTCTGTTTGTGTATAGCTTCAACTATCCTTATCCCCAGGGAGTCAGATTGCTATCCAAAAACCCATTCCCCATGCAACTTTACCTACATGGTGACCCATGCAATGGTCCATGCTACCTGACCTTAAACTGCACAACTGTGGTCCATGTAATATGACTTTAAACTGCACAGCCATGGTCCGCGCTGCATGACTTTAAACTACACAGCCATGGTCCAAACTATATGACCTTAAACTGTAGCAGATGTCTAGTTGCACGACCTTAAACTGCCTGGTCCTAGTTGTATGAATTTAAACTACATAACCATGGTCCAAGCTATATGACCTTAAATCATAGTGTTACGTCCTTGTCGCATGACAATAAACTGCTTTGCACAGGTCCCAGAGGCATGCCTTAAAGACATCCCAACATACGCGCACACCCCTTTTACGTGCATTCTCACGCACGCTTTCCCTAACCAACCCTTCCGTGTGCGCGCAACACCTTCATTGCTTCCTTAGTGAACCCATTCACTTCACTATCACTATTCATCATTCCCCAGTGAGTCTTACCCATGCTCACAAAATGGTGAATCATCTTGCCATCCATACTCATCATCAGCTACTGAGTCACCATTTTTCACCCACCATTCATACACCTTCCATATTTCATAGGTAGCCTCATGCCATCTCCCCAAAGTGAGTCAAGACCATCACCACACTCACTCTATGGCCTCCATAGACTACCATTCATCACCACTATGGTTAAGTTGTATGACCCTAAACAATAAATGCATGTCCTAGCCACATGACATTAAAAGGCTTCGCACAGGTCTCGAAGGCATAAACCTAAACACGTCTTCACAAAAAAATAGGCATGGTGTACACTTGGATAAGGGAACGCCATGAGTAAAAATGATGGGAGGGCATGGTCACAAAATCATGAGTAAAAGAGTTTCATGAAAAAAAAAAACCCAGGCATGGTGAAAACCCCAAAGGGCACTGTGAACAAAAATGGATGAAAAGGGTAGACATGGCCGCAAGGTCATGGGTAAAAGAGCCCGCAAAATAAGGAAGTTGGTGAAAACCATCTTTACGGTGCCACTTCCCCTGTTCAAGTGAAAATCCGTAAAAGGGTGCTTGGATAAAAAAAACAGGTTGACGTAGCACCACAACCTCAACCAACACAAAATTGTCAAACAATCATAATTCTTGCTGGCGAGGTCTACCTAAAATCCTCAACTGCAAGCATCCAATCACAAACAAAAAATGTCTCATCCGAGAGTGGGAGCCTCATAAGATCTCCCACACTTCACCTCTAAAAACAAACAAGAGTACTTGAGGGTGAGGACAACGACCGAAAGATCCCTCCAAAATGCTAAAGGCCATCATGAAGGTAAGAAACTGACGAAGCTAGGGCCTAACCTGCCAAAGACTTCAGGTTAATTTCTCTTCATGAGATCTCCTCACCTAAAACCTTCCTTAGCCGACAAGCCCAGATTTTTGGGACAAGCTGCTAAAAATCCCCCGACTTGACTCGACAGGATGGGGCTCACAAGGCTGCCTCACCAAAATTCCCTCAAGACGATAGGCCCATATTTTTGGGACAGGTCATAAGCCCCCTACTAGACCCCACCGGATGGGACCTATAAAGGTACCCTGATCATCAAAATCAAACCTGGTGTAGCAACAAACAATGCCCATCAAAGGTTCATAGCACTTGGCCTCTAGATAGGACCAATCCTGACCAATGAGGTGCCTACAAAATCCTCAAGCTGTCAGAATCACAAATAGTCCCTCAAGGGTGAGGACTTCGACATGATCCCTGAAATGTCTCTTCTCCCTCTAAAGTCTCGACGAGTGGACCTGTACATTACGTCCAAATGTCTCAGCATTCACGTAGTCCTGTGGCTAGCCAGGGGAAATTTCTTGAATGAATGTACTTATCGCTTCTCTTGAAGCACAACATTCAGTGGGGCATGCTGTTGGAAGACATTTTTCATCATCATGGATCCTCGGTCAATAAAGCTTAACAAACAGTGAAAATTTTGACAGTCTCAGGATAGCCTCAAAACTGGCCAAGATCTTCATAAGGACACTCAAAAGTCTTCTATCAAGTTTTGTCATAATCTGACATGTCTATGGTAGTGCAGACTGAGAAATAATTTAGACAAAACTAGCCTCTTGCACCCTAAAATGGACCCTATAACTAGAGCTATATTTTTGAGATCATTATTTGCTATCGGACCACAGTCATTAGATCTGGCATGGTTGAAAACCCTCAAGGGTCAAATTTCAGCTTGAACGGACATTTCAGGAAGAAGTTATAAGTGAAAGAGCGAAACAGGAGAAGTCGCACGCTATTCCCATGCGGCCACCCTGCAACTCAGTTCCATTAAAGGGATAGTCATGAATAGTTACTTACAAGACTTATACCTCCCTCGTCTAGGATTGGATCGTGCTCAAACTTGATGGAGCGTGTTCGTCTTGTCAAGACGAGCGTTTCGATATGTGGCACACCCCACGACGATATCCGAGCGCGAACAAAAGCTAGAGAGAATTTATTGATCCATGAAGAAAGTGCAAGAAAATCGGCAGCATTGTGCCTTGCTCGAGCAACCAAATCACGTTGCTCGCAAACCAATCGATGTGAAACCAGTACCATCGCGTGTGTAAGGTCTAAGGCTATCTCTAGTCTGAACTCTGTACATGATGAACGGTCAAATTCTCCACACGAAGCCGACAAAGTGACTATAAATTCTATCATCGAAATTCCAGATTCTGGCCAAAGCTTCAAAGTTGCAAAATCTTCGTCCTGGCACAGAATCAAGCTGTGTTTGTTGCCCCGCGATCATGATGGCATGCTCAGTGTGATCCAGCAAAGAAATCACAGAAAATCATCAAGGAATGAGAACACAATCGATTCAAAGTTTCAAGATTCATTCAAATTTCAAGTCACATGATCGTGCCCTAAAAACACGATCCATGGCTCGAAGTTGGTATCAAATCAATTGCCATGCTGAGCCCTACAAGAAAACAACCATCTTTCAAACAAATGGGCATCAGAACAACCTTGGATCATACATAAAAAATCATGCACGTTCTAGGGCAACACAGGGACTCTCTTGGAATTCTACAGCTTATTAGGAAGGGGTAAATTTATCATTTTTCACCCTATTTTTTAATTTTTTTTAATTCAGTTAAATCTTAATTTCCAGCACTTAGGTCTAATTTTCATCAATCCACCCTTGTTTGGGCATAATTATATATACACCACGTACCATCATTGTACACAGAGGCTTGAGACCCTTCACAAAAGAGAATTTTTCCTTAATAGATTTCCCTTTCGTTCTCATTGTTGGGTCACGTTTGGAGAGAGAGAGAGAGAAAGGAGAGAGAAAATTTTGGATCGGTACCCTTAGCCTCAAGGTAAACATTCTCTCTCCTCTTTTCTTTCTTCTTCTTCTTCTTCGCCTAAGCCTCCCTCAGAGGCCAATGACAGTGCAGTGCATGCCTCTTTCTTTCTTTTTTCTCCTTCTTGTGGTTTCACAGGTCGTGCATGGCGATGGTAGTGTCATGCGGGAGCTCCTTTTCCCCTTTTTTTTTACGCATCTCTTTCTCTCAGCGAGACTTGCATATGACACTACTCATCATCGTCCGCAGGTGTATCCTTGACATCGGTAGCGAAGCTTATTGCCATCCACTGGGGCTTCACCCTGACGCATGACTATTGCAGGCGACGATGCTCATTGCCGTCCGTGAAGGGTCGTGGCAATACCCATCGCCGTCTGCGAGCTTCCTTCATGCGCTCAGTGCCTATTGCCATGTGCAAGCTTCCCTTGTGTCCCACGCCTATCATCGTGCGCTCCACGAGAGGTACGTCGTACAACTTATGGGAAGTTATCGTCGTGCACCTTGCTAGAAGGTATCGTTGTCTACAAGGGATGTGCTGCCTTCTCGCATTACCAACGGTGATGCTTATTGTCATCCATGGGTTTCTCTCGTGTTCCATGTCTCCATGAGCCTCACCAGAAGCCATCACCACCCGCAAGGGACGCGGTGTCTTCTCATGATGCCAATGGTGAGGCCCATTGTCATCTGGATTCTTCCTCCCTTCATCGTCTCTCTCTCTCTCTCTCTCTTCATTCCCTTTTCTTCTCCCTTTTTCTTTTTCTCTTCTCACTTGATTGAGGGTAGACTTAGTCTAACACTGCCATAGCAGTCTGGCTGTCGAGCAATATTGTCGTCGTGCTGGTCTTGAGTACCATGCCCGTCTTGTTGCCACATCAGATTGGGACAGTCCTATCGGCCTCAGTTTCAAAGTAGTATTATAGTTATGCTGGTCTTAAGTACCAATCCCGTCTTGCTACCACTCTGAGTCGATAACTTTCTAGCTGTCATGCTAGTCTCGCCCCTCCATCAAGTTCTCTTCTTGTTTCTATCTTTATTTGAACCTTCCACTCCAACACTCTCCCATATGAACGAACATTTTCTTAAGACAAGGGTGGGTGCCTTTGGCCCACTTAACTTGAAAATTAATCATCGTATTGTTGTGTAGAAAACAAGGTGATCGTAGGTCAAGGGAGGCGATTCCGAACCAGCGAAAGCAGCTAGTGGCCTTTCTTCGTAATCTAAGAGGGTGCCCACGCGAGCTAGCCCGAGTAAGTCCCTAATCGACCTTAAATTCCTCTCCCTAATCGACCTTAAATTCTTCTCTCATTGGTTGGTATTGTTGGAAGGTATTTTTAATCAACATGGGGCCCTCGCTCAATAAAGGCCTAGCAAATACTGGAAATTTCGACAATCTCAAAATAGCCTCAGAACTGGCCAAGATCTTCATGAGGTCTCTTAAAATCTCCTGCCATGTTTCGTCGCATTCTGACAAGTCTAAGGCAGTGTAGAATGAGAAACAGTTCTAGCAAAATCGGCCTCTTGCACCCTGAAATGGACCCTATAACTACAGCTACATTTTCAGTGTTTCAATTTTCTATGGGGACCACCACCATTAAAACCGGCATAGTTGAAAACCCCTAAGGGTCAAATTTTAGCTCGAACGGACACTCCAAGAAGAAGTTATAGGCAGTGAAACAGGAGGGGTGGCACGCTATTCCCGTGTGGCCACCCTTCAAGTCCACACCATGGAAGGGACAGCCACGATCAGTGACTTTCGATGCTCATATATCGCCTGTCTCAAGTCGAATTGTGCTCAAATTTGGTGAGCATGTTTGTCTAGTCAAGTGGAGCGATTTGATATATGGCACGCCCCGTGACGATAACCAAGCGCGAAGAAAAGCGAGAGAGAAATTACTGACAGTGAAGAAAGTGCAGGAAATTCAACAGTGTCTTGTCTCGCTCTAGAGGCCGGATCACACTGCTCATCAGCCCGATCAACGCGAGACCAATTCTATTGCGGGCATAAGGTCTCGGGTTATCATTGACCTGTACCTCGTACATAATGAACGATTGGATTCTGCACATGAAGCAGACAAAGAAACTACAAATTCCATCGCCAAAATTCCAGATTCTGGTCAAAATTCCAAAGTTGCAAAATCTTCGTTCAAGCACGAAATCGAGCTGCGATTATTGCCTCGGGATCGTATCAGTGAAGTTCAGGGAAGAAATCATCAAAAAATATCACGGAATGAGTACACTATCGATCCGAAGTTTCAAGATCCATTCAAGTTTCAAGTCACTTGGTCGTACACTAAAAACACGATCCATGGCTCGAAGTTGGTATCAAATAGATCGCCATGCCAAGCCCTACGAGAAAACAATCATCTTACGATCAACCGGGCATCATAATGATCTCGGATCATCCATGCAGGATCACAGAAGTTCTTAGGCAACACAGGGACTGTTATGAAATTCCATGAATTGTTAGGAAAGGGCAAATCTGTCATTCTTCACCCTATTTTCTAATTTCTTTTAATTCAATTTAATCTTAATTTCTTAAAATTAGGGTTACTTTTGATCATCCACCCATGTTTGGGGCAAATTCTATATATACGTACCAGCATTGTATGTAGAAAAGGACAGAAACACTAGATCCATCTCCTTGCAAAAGAGAGAGTTTTTACTGAATATGGTTTATCTTTCTTCCCATTATTGTGTCACACTTGAGAGAGAGAGTCAGGTGAGAGAAACTTTTGACTAGTACCCTTAGGTTGAAGGTAAACCTTCTCTCTCTTCTTCCACTACCGTGCATGACTCTCTGGTAGCCTCACAGGTCGTGTGTGGCGCGTCTCTTTCTCCCTCTGTTCTATCTATTTTGCTAGGCCTATAGACGGTGCTGCTCATCGCCGTCTGCAAATGTATCCTAAGCGCCTCAGCGAATGACGTGGGTAACGAAGCCTATCGTCGCTCGCAGGGGCTTTACCATGTCGGATGACCGTTGCAGACGACAATACCCATCGTCGTTCGCAAAGGGTCGAGGCAATACGCGTTGCCATGATTCGGCTTCTTCTGCGCTGACCTACACCCATCGTCGTGCACCCTACAAGAAGTAATCGCTGCAAGACCTTTGAGAAGTTATCGTCGTGCACCTCGTTGGGAGCCATCAGTGTTTGCTAGGGACATGCCGCTTCCTCGTGCAGCCAACGGCGATGCCCATTGCCGTTTTGATTCTTCCTTCCTCTACTGTATCTCTCTCTTCTCTTCATCTTTTTCTCTTCGAACTTGATTGAGGGTAGATCTAGCTTAGCACCTCCATCTTGATCTCAGTTTTGAGTAGTATTGCCGTCGTGCTGGTCCTAAGGACCATGCCCATCTTGCAATTACTCCGAGTCAATAACTGTCCGGATGTCATGCTAGCTTCGCCTCTCCATCGATTTTTTCTTCTCTTTTCTATCTTTATCTAAAAGATTATGTTTCATCATGCTCTCACGTGAATGTACGTTGCCCTAAGAAAAGGGTGGGTCTCCTTGACCCACTTGTCTTACAAATTAACCATAGAAGTGTTGTGCAGAAAACAAGAGGATTGCAGGTCAAGAGAGGCGATTCTGAACCAACTGAAGTAGCTCGTAGGCTTTCTTCGTGATCTAAGAGGGCGCCCACGCCAACCAGCCCAAGTAAGTACCGAATCCACCTAAAATTCCTCTCTCATTGGTTGGTATACATGCCATTACTCTCGAGTAAAGTTCTGAGAGAGCGATCTCAAACCCCGGGTTCACCAGAAACCCGAGGTATATGCCGTCAGATCATCTAGATCAGGAAGGTGAAGTCAAGGCATCAAACCAGGTATACCTACTCTTGCTCTTGAGCAAGGTTCCTAAGAGAGTGATCTCAAGTCCCGAGTTCACTAGAAACCTGAGATACGGGCCGCCAGATCATCTAGATCCAGAGGGCGAGATCGAGGCACCTAACCAAAATGTTTAAGAAATGATCATTGCCACGCACCCCCATGCTAAAGCCGTGCGAGACCTACTATTGTTATCCCCATTAGAGTTGCACACTAACCGTGACCTATTATCCGTAGCGCAGTGGTACCCAAGATGTTCAACTCAAGCCATGACTTCTCATCCTCAGTAGGAGCCATACTCGTATTATAGCTCATTATCCCCAGTGGAGTTAAGGTCATTTTTACCACTGTAACTCCCAGTGGATCTGTCTCACACCTAGTTATCCTAGGGTCGGGTACCATTTTTCATCTATAAGGGACCCACACTTGTTCCCATTATCCCCAATGAAGTCGGCCTTCCTATCTGAACTCCTTGTTGGCATTAACCATTTTATCCCCAAGGAGTCAGATTCTCATCTACAGACTTATTCCTCATGCAGCTTCACATACATGACGACCCAAGCCTCGGTCCACGCTACATGACCTTAAACTCCACAACCGCAGTCTAGGTGTACGACCCTAAACTGCATGGTCCAAATTATACGACCATAAACTGTAGTGGAATTCTAGCAGCATGACCTTAAACTGCATAAGTCCAAGCTATATGACCCTAAACTATAGTATACGTCCTAGCCGCATGACATTAAAAGGCTCAGCACCCTGGTTCGAACTATATGACCTTAAACTGTAGTGGAGGTTTAGTTGTGCGACCTTAACCTGCATGGTCCAAGCTGTAGAACTCTGAACCGCGTAGCCACGGTCCAAGCTATATGATCTAAAACCATAGTGCACGTCCTGGCCGTATGATGTTAAACTTCTTAGCACAGGTCTAGGAGGCATGACCTGAAATACGCCCCACAACATAAATGCACATGCCCTTTACATGCATCTTCATGCATGCCTTTCCTAACTGACCTGTTTGTGTGCGCACCACCTTCACGAAGTCCCCAGTGAGTCCACCTTTATTCATTACCATTATCTATCATCCCCCAGTGAGTCTTACCCATGCTCACAAGATGGCGAGCCATTACGCTATCCATACTCGTTGTCAGTTAGTGGGTCACCAATAAACAGGTTGATGCAGCACTCGTCTCAACAGGCAGCTTCAGCCCACACTCAAATAAAAATCCCTAGCATCACAATACCTGCACATCAAAAATATGAGCTCTAAGGAAAGATTCTGATAGCCTGAGTACATTTACAGGAAGGACTTGATGAACCGAAGATTTGCCAAGAAATAAAGACAATTCTCATGAAAAAGAGCATCATTCCCAGGAGGTTACCAACACACTCCAAAATGTTGAAGACGCCCCAAGAAAGCTATGTTAGCCATGAATTTGGTGCGGTAATCAGGATCGAAAGTTATCTTGATTGTCAGAACTGCACAACAGTGGGTAAGGGTTATACCCAAAGCAGGTCACCTCGATAAACTGAGCTACCTTACTTGCCAAGGAATAAATGGTGCACAAAGAAGATGGTGCCGATAAAAGGCCCTTCAGCACACCATTCACAAAATCCTCGAAACGTGGTTCAAACTCAGACCAAATGGGAATAATTCCCTTCAATATTACACTCAATTGTTAGATGGGTTTGATTATGATCAATGAGGTCCGTACAAAATCCTCAGCTATCAAAATCACATATAAGTCCCTTGAGGGTGAGGACTTTAATAGGTCCATCAAAAAAGTTTCTTCGCCCCCTAAAGTCTCCATGGACGAACCTGCAAATAATGCATCCCAACGTCTGAGCATCCTAGTTGCAGCATTGCTTGAATCTCCTCAACGTTCATGTGGTCCTGTGGTTAGGAAGAAAAAAGTAATAAAGACAAAGGAAATTTTTCGAATGTTATCCTTCTCGCTTCCCTCAAAGCACAACATTCGGTAGGGCAAGCTATTTGAACACATATTTCAGCACCTTGGTCCTTGATGCAGAATAAAGAGGAAGCCGGTCAATAAAGTTTAACAAAAGAGTGGAATTCCACTCTTTGTAAGCACTCCAAAAGACCACCTGCCAAGTTTCATTACTATCAGACATATCTAAGGTAGTGAACACAAATAAATAATTTCGAAAAAAAACTGCCTCTAGCACTCTGAAATAGACCCTGTTACTAGAATTATATTTTCAGTGCATCAACAGCTGTGGGACAACTACCACCCCTATGAGTCAAGTTTCGGCTTCATCGGGCACTCTAGGACAAAGTTATGAAAAAAATACCGAAAAGGGGTAGGCCGCACACTATTCCCATATGGCCACCCTACACTAAAACACTATTAAAGGTGGTTGTTTTCAGAGTCACGGGAAGTGACTTTTGGGGCCCATATCTCACTCGTTCCTACTTGGATCTCACTCAAATTTTGTAAGCATGTTCGTCTCGTCAAGATAACCGTTTTTATATGTGGTACGGCCCGTGACGACACCCGAGGAGGGAGAAAAGCTAGAGAGAAGTTGTTGATCCATGAATAAGTTACAGAAAATTCAATAGCGACACGCCTCACTCGAGCGGCCAAATCATGACCCTTACACATCGGATAGACGCGAAACAAGTTTCATCGTGCGCGTAAGGTCTAGGGCTACCATTGGTCTGATCTCCACGAATGATGAACTGCTGGATTTTCTACATGAAGGTGAATAAGTTACTATAAATTCCAACTGCTAAATTCTATATTCAAGCTAAAACCCAAAGTTGCAAAATCTTTGTTCAGGCTCCAAATCACGTCTCGTTTGTTGCCAAGTGATCATGACTGCATACTCAGTGCACTACAATGAAGAAACAGAAGAAAAACATCAAGGAATGAGCACACTATCGATCCAAAGTTTTCAAGATTCATGCAAATTTCAAGTCTCATGATCATGGTCTAAAAACACAATCCATGGCTTGAAATTGGTATCAAATCGATCGCCATGTTGAGCCCTACAAGGAAACAATCATCTTTCAATCAAATGGGCATTAAAGTAACCCCGGATCGGTTATGAAAGATCACACAACTTCTTAAACTTCTTGGGCAGCAATAAGGACTGTTATGAAATTCCATCTATTATTAGGCAGCGGAAAAACAGTCCTTTCGCACCCATTTTTAGAATTTTTTTTAATTCAATTAAATTGTAATTATCATCAATTTAGCTAGTTTTTGGGTATCCACCCATGTTTGGCCCCAATTCTATATAAACATGCAATGCCTAATTATAAAAGGACCTTTAGTTCATTCTTCAATCGTTCAATAAAGATTTCAATTCTTGCTTAAGTTCGTGGGTGCATCTTGGAAAGAGAGAGAGGAGAGAGAAGAAAATGGTTGGTACCTTGCGATAAGGTAATTTTCTCTTTAATCCTCTTTTCTCTCATCTCTATCTCTCTCTTCTTTTCTTTATCATCTTTATCTCTCTCTTTCTCTCTCCTTTCTCTCTCATCTTTTTCTCTCTCTTTCTCTCTCCTTTCTCTCTCATCTTTATCTCTCTCTTTCTCTCTCCTCCTATTTTCTCTCTCATTTATATCTCCCTTTTTTTCTCTCCTCCTCTTTTATCTCTCGTCTCGTCTCCCTTTCTCTTTCCTGCTTTCATCTTTATCTCTTTCTCTTTCTTTCTCCTTTGGTCTATCATGTCTCTCTTTCCCTACTCTTCTTTCATTTCTCTACTCACCCATGGTGGACCTAGTGTCTCCTATGTTTTCTCTCTCTTTCTTCTCTTCTGTGACAGCCGGTGCAGGCCTAACGTCACTTGTGTTTTCTCTCTCTTTCTTCTCTTCCATCACAGCAGAAGCAAGAGAGCCGCTTTTATCTTCTCTCTCTTTATTTTCTTCTATCATAGCCGACGCAAGCTTATCCACGCCTGTGTTCTTTCTTTCTCTCTCTTTTGTCACAGACGGTGGAAGCACATCGCCGCCTGTGTTCTTTCTCTTTCTTTCTCATGTCACAACCTGCGGAAGCCTTTTGCTGTATTTGTTTCCTCCTCACTTTTCTTCCTCACATCATAGCCGGCGGAAGCTATCGCCATCTGAGTCTTCTTTCTCCCTATCTCATTGCCGCCTGCGTCTTTTCTTTCTTCCCCCTACTTGTCACAGCTGGTGGGGACACATCGTCGTCTAAGTGTTCTCCCTCCTTCTCTTATTGTCGTATGTGTTTATCTTTACCCTTTCTTGTCCCTCTATCCTCTCTCATGCTCTTTTTCTCATTTCTTTCTCTTTCTCCCCTTCTTTCTATTCTCTTCTTCTTCGCTTATCCTTTCTTCTTTTCCCTCTCTCTCTGATCTCTATTATTTCTCATACTCTTTCGTTTGATTAAGAGAGGTCGAAACTAGACTTCCATGGTAGTCTTATCTTTTAGCCGTAATGTCGTTGTGCCGATTAGAGTTACTGTGCTCACTTTATCGCCACAACAGACTAGCCATTGTGTCAGCAGGTCGGTATTGGTATTGTCGTCTAGTAGTAATTCTGTTGAGCAGGTCTGAGTTACCAAGCCCATTTTACTATCATGTCAGGTCAATTACTTGCTAGTTTAGTCACTGTGTTAGTCTAATCATAATCAAATTCTTCTTATCATAATCTTTTTTTTCTCACTCTTCTCTTCCTCTTTTTGAAATTGTACATCCATGTACGTTCCCCAATGGCAAGGGAGGGTCTCTTGACCCACTTGTCTTATAACATTTGTCATATATGTGTGTTTGCAGAAACAGGAGAATACATGCCAAGGGAGGTGATTCCGAAAGGGTTTTACGATTGGGGGGCTTTCTTCGTGACTAAGAGGGCGCCCACACGAGCCAGCCCGAGCAAGTCTCAAACTCACCTTAAATTCCTCTCTCATCGGTTGGTCTACCTGCCCTTGTATTTTAGCAAGGTTCCTGAGAGAGCAATCTCAAGTCCCAAGTTCCCTTGAAACCCAAGACGTGTGCCGCCAAATCATCCAGATCTGAAGGGTGACATCGAGGCACCTAACCACGCACATGCATACGAGAGGCCCGATGGCCTCACCCGCTAAATGGGTATCTGTCACACGCGCTCCGCCCCTCACCACACAAGGGGCGGGCCTTATGGTCGTACCAAATACAATTGTGGATTGTGCATACACGTGCAAGTCTAGGGATGCTCTTGGTTGTGGAAGGGAACAAACACCCGTCGCTTTACCTACTGCGACCATTCCACCCATTGCATGGTACTCGAAGCAGTTCCCTCCTATCCGCGCTGCACCTGACGTGCCCACAAGCTACCCCTTGGTGCAAAATCAAAATAAAGAAGAGGTTCCCCATGGCCTCTCGCGGCATCGTTCTTCGTGCAAGTGGCTCTCGAGCTCCGCTGCCACCCGCAGAGCCTCTCTCCCCTTGGTGTTGCAGTTTACCTCAGCTTGTCAATTCCATTTGCACGTCGGTAGAGCGAGCCTGCCAAGAGGAGGACTGAACCTGATTTCAATTATGGGGAAAACTCTATCGAGGCCTGCGACTCAAGCAAGCTAGGGAAACAAAAGTTACCCTCCTCCCTTGAAAGATGATGTCTTCCGCCACAAAGGGTCTCACCAGTTGGAACCGGTTCCGCCTGTTGCAAGATACGGAGGGGGCGACAACGGCAGCGTCCTCCACTCTAATGTTGTCGGGGCACAAGAAGATGACCCTGTTTCACCGGACCCTCAGACCCAAGGCCGTCAAGAGGTGGCGGACGAAGACATGTCCCAAGACCTTCAAGTGCCATGACCGACAACAAGCCGCAGGTTGGGCCACCCCGATCCTGTACTTACTCGGGCCCTCAAGCAAGCTTGAGCCCAGATGGGGCAAGACTAATTGTTGCTGTTCGAGGTCCCCGATCGAAGCAAAAAGAGGACCAGGGTCACCCCTCCCACCTATCTACCTGGCCCTGACGGGTCATGATGGTAGGTCAGAATGAAGAGGGTCCCGGGTCAACCATCTTCTTCCCAAGGGTAAGAAGGTCCTCGTGTGAGACTATCTCCCGGTGCAAGAAATGGAAGAGAGGAACCCCCTCCTCTTCAGCAGAAGTTGTTTTATCGGTAGACTCACCAACTTAGAAATGGACAGGTTGGCCTGTAAAGGTAATACTATGTGGCCATTGCGGCTCACATGAAGGCGACGCCTGCCAAATTGGGTCTCCCTTGACCAAACTGACACACGTGAAGGTATCAGTCCCAAGCTCCCCAACAACGAGAAGATTCTTCCCTGAGGGAATACCTTCAAACCCCCAGGTACCCGAAGTCGCTACCATAAGTATTAAGGAGGCCTTCTTTTCCAAAATGATTGCCTAAGCCGCTGTGTACAGCTGATTACTCAAGCCGCTGCGCATGTCTTTAAGAGTTGGCCACCAAAAGCTCGCCTTCACTTAGACTACCGAATGTGCTCCTCTAAACAGCCGATGTTCTCCAAAGCGTTGACCGTTATCTTGTGCGGGAACAACCTTCTCTACCATGGCTTCTTGAACCGCTGGTAACAACCACTGGCATGTCTCGCACGTGCCCTACTCAAGCGTCGTCTTTTCACATGTGCGACTCTCCACTTTGCGATGCATGTCTCGACACGTGCATATATACGATCCCTATTCTGCTACTCCAACAGTTGGCGACCCCCTAACTTCTCATGCCAGAAAACACTCATCTCCGGCCTGCCCCACACTGAAGTCTCCTTGTCACGACCCCGACCCCTATTCTATACTCGATGGAGGGTGACCGAGTGCGGGTTCATGATCCCACGTGTAGCATATGTCAATCAGGTCGGAGTGGGCTCAACGCTTTAATATCGGTGATCAAAGCAAACCATGAAAAGAACTAAAATAGTAATTCTAAGTACAGATGAATATTTAAAATTTGGAGAATCCATACATCATTAAAAATGTACTTCATGAGATTTCTTTCAAAAGTATTACACTTGAGTCAGGAGCATCAGGGCCCAATATTACATTTTTCCAAGATAAACAAAACTCAGGCCTAAACTACTAGCTACATACAAGATCCGAGTTTCTTCTTAGAGGAAAATGGCTTTGACTTCCAGTTGCAAAACATGTGCTCCTGGCCCTTGACCTGTCGTTATCAATCTACAAGGAGGGGAGATACAATGGGATGAGCTATATAGCCCAGTAAGTAGATCTAGGTACTATGCACCATTATTGAGCCTATCCATGCAATCATGAACAATTCATTCAATTATACAAAATCACAATGCAATTGTCATATGAATCAGAATCACATCAATTCATCTATTACAGTCATCAGATAAAAGTGTCGTAATTATCATTCAATCATTACAATCGTTATCATTCATATTCACTGTTCAAGCATTACCCACTTACTCCCTAGTTCATCTACTCCTGAAGTAGAAGCTCTAATCATCTGACTAAGCCAATCCTATTGTTTAGGACTTCTACCATCCCTCATGAGGAGGACAATGACAAGTGGGTCGCCCACTCTATAATGTTCTCATACTCACACACACGGTTCCCAATGTGCTTTGGGGTTTTGATAGGCACTTACCTTGCAAGGCATTACTCACTAGTCTCATCAAATGAATTTTGTGGGGGGTGCGACCCTCCCATTTCACTTTCACCTAACTCCCTCCTATCATTCAGTGAGTTAGGGAACATTGTCGACATCACTGTTCTCAGCATAACAGTACCCCACTACTGATGACTATCTCATCACATAGTGGTTAGTATCATAATTATCATAACATAACAGTACCAACTACCAATGGGTGTCCCACTACGTAGTGGTCATCATCACAATATCATAACATGTTCAAGCATTAAATGTACTCATACTTAGTCAGTGCCTTATGACAGATAATTCCAGTCTCATTATGCAAAGTTTGAGTCTTGTTCAGAAATATACAGCTATCATGTACACAATGCTACTTAACATGAAACATCCATCATAAGAGAGTTATCACATGGCACTCACACTTATCAATGAGCATTTATGACACCATCGCATTGGCACTACGACATTCATCATGTAACATTCATCAAAGAACAACCACATGGAAAATGCACTTATCACTTATCACGTATGGCAAGGTCACATAGCATTGTTCACATAATACTATGACATTTAATCATGTAGTATTCATTACATGAAACTATAACATAGCACTTAAGCTTATCAATATCCACTTACAACACTTTGTCACTTGAGTGGGGTTTAGAAAAGAGTGTGCAATTCCTCTATATTCATAACCATGACATCCTCATGAAAAAGGGGTGTCGTTCTCAAACCATGGAGGGTTTTGGTATGGTTCCAAAATCAATTTCTAAATAGGCTCACTCATGGTTCATATAAAAGTGATTTGAACACGTTTTGCCAGGGTTTGGGCATAAAACAATCTGTTTCCAAGACGAACACATAACTGAAATTCTTGATGACGAGTAACATTGACCTACCTCTCTTCTCGGAGGCATAACTCCCAATCTATGGAGAATTCCAAAATGATTTAAACATATAAATTTAATTTTATACATATATCTTTAAAACGACAGTGGTTTGAAGGTTTTTGGGCAGAATTTGATAGGCGAAAAGTTAGGTGCAAAAAAGGTAACAATTGATGGAAATTTTAGCCACTATTGACTGTAACATAGCCTCACTTTTTGGGGCATATCTCTTAACCCATACAAAATTTTAAAATAGTGTGAAGTAAAAATTTTAGTAGCTATGCATATCTTTCATTCAAGACTATTTTGAGCCCATTTGGACACCATTTGGCCACTGAAACTTTCAATACAAAAACATTTACAGTTCCTGGAAATTCCTTTCGCAAGTTTTGGCATGTTTCAAATAATACATAATATCTCACAAGCCAAGATAAATTCTGATGCCGAGACCTTATTCATGCTAAACTAGTCTTACAAATGAGCTACTCCATAAATTTTCACAACTATCAAGATCATTTACAATACTCAATCATGCATGACACTTAGAAGTAAAAACCTGGAATTTCAAGCTCATTTTAACTCTATCACGCCCATATCCTTCACTCTATCATTTTCCCTACTTCCAATACTTAAAATTTATTACTACAGAACTAAATGATGAATAGATACTAAACCTACTTACCTTATGCTCAACGGAACCTCCAAAACTCCCACTCGCAGGCCACTTCAAGCTCCTAGCACAGGCTCTCTCCAAGGGCAGCAGTTGGTTCTAACTTTGGTTCTAGAGAGAGAGAGTATGAGAGCAAGTGAGGGAAACGGCGATGGAAAAGGAGGGGAGTAGGCTTAAGTACTTAAGGTGGGTGGGATCCACTGTGGCTGACCTGGTAGGTGGAGATCACAGTAGCTGACATGCATGGCATTGACAAGTGCAGCACTGACAAGTATGGCAGCAGTCATATCTTCCCTTTCACTCACGACGCTACACATGCACGGCGCTACCTTCTCTTCTCGTGCGGCGTTACCTCTTTTCTGCCTTCAAGCGCGGTGTTAGTCCTCGACACACACGGCGTTACTTTATTTCATGCATGGCGTTACTCCATTTCACATGCGGTGCTCCTCTATTTCACGCGTGACGTTACTTCATTTCACATGTGGCGTTACTCCATTTCACGCGCAACGTTAGTCCTCGCTGTTCACTTCCCTTCTATTCATGTATGGCGTTGCTCCTCCTTCTTGTAACTCTATTGTCGTGCACGTCTCATGTCTGGGTAAATTTCAAGGTCCTTACACTCCTCCCCCGGGGCACTCACCCTACAACTCCCACTGGAATTTCCCTCATCGGCACATTCTCTACCGCAACCCTAGCAGAGGCCTCCCTATGCCTTTGGCAGAACTTCTTTTACCGGCCAAACTACTGGTGAACCCCCTACCACTGCAGCCCCTCTTGCTCGTTGTAGCGACCTTGTGTCACTACCAAAGCCCCCACCAGGAGACCTCTTTGTACCCCCTGCAAGTTCCCACAAGATTACCACACTCCTCGTCGGGATGGCTCTCTCCAAAAACTCAGCAAAGTCCCTACTAAGACCTTGGCTAGAACACCCAGCTCACCCAAGTAGCGTCTGTGAAAACACCCAAGTAGCGTCTGTGAAAACTTGGCCTTTTTCCCCCTTTCTGCTAAGCCTCTAATCGTTAAAAGCCTTCGGGGTAAAATTTTTTTACCCTTCTTGTAGACAACCTTGCCTAAGCATGCCCTTCACAAATGGGGAAATGACATCGGGGCAACAACAAGCAACATGCCATTTCTACAAAGGTCAAGGGCAGTTTTGAAAGCAAAGTGTGGTAGAATTTCAAACGGTACTGGGCCGGACCGGGTCGGGTGAAATGCTCGAATCCAAGCATACATAACTCCAAGCGATATTTGGCCGGGTCGAGCCAGAACTCGCACTTGAGCCCAAGATGTCCTCTTAATTGCAGTGGGTCGAGTCATACTAGGCCGAGAGCCCGAACCCGAACCCGGACCCGGACCTCACATCCTAATCATCAATTACCATTTATAGCCTACAGTGATTGCCCGCACTTGGATTCCACATGTGTGACAAAGATGTCATGCAAGTCTTCCTTCCATAGACCACAGCTTGAAAGACCCCTACACATGCCCCATACGTGTGCAAACTTTAACCGTCATTTGCACTCGACGCGCTCCCCAGCTGCCATGCGTGCGAGTGCACATCTGCTAAAACAAGGACCTCAGCCGCCGTGTGCACCTTCTGCATTGTACGCTGGCCACCGAGGCATTCACCCTTCTGCAATGGTCCAGACCGCACGACCTTAAGCAGCAAGGTGATGGTCTAGGCCGCACGATCTTAAATTGCAAGGTGATAGTCCAAGCCACACGACTTTAAACTGCAAGGCAATCGTCCCAGTCGCAATACGTTAAATTGCGCGACACCAGTCCTTGCTACAAGACCTTAAAACTGCCTGGCCATGGACTGAGTTACATGAACCTAAACTATAGTGTACGTCTTGGCCACAGGACGTTAAACTGCTTTGCTTAGGTCTCGATGGCATAACCTTAAACACAGCCCCACAAAAGAAAAAAAAAGAGGGCATGGTGCAAACCAAAAAGGCACCATGAGTAAAAATAACGGACAGGCATGGTCACGAAGCCATGCGTAAGAGCGTTCCGTAAATAAAAACGAGGCACGGTAAAAACTCGAAAGGGCACCGTAAGTAAAAGTGGAAAAAGGGTGGACATGGCCACCAGGTCATGGGTAAAAAAGCCCAATAAAAAAGAAGTTGGTGAAAACAGCCTTGCGGCGCCACTTCCCTCATTCAGGTGAAAACCTGAAAGGGCGCTTGAACCAATAAGCGGGCTGATACAGTGCTCGCCTTCATAGGCGGCTTCAGCCGAATTCCAAGAAAAAGGCCCCAATATCAAGTGCCCTGCTTGTTTGAAGACATTTTTCGCACCTTGGGTCCTCAATGCGAAACAAAAAGAGAAGCCGGTCAATAAAGCCTGACAAATAATGGAAATTTTGACAGTCTCAGAATAGCTCAAAACTAGTCAAGACCTTCATAAGGACTCCAAAAAGTCACATTCCAAGTTTCGTACATTCTGACAAGTCTAAGGCAGTGCAGACTGAGAAATAGTTTCAGTAGAATCAGCCTCTAGTACCCCGAAACGGACCCCTATAACTAGAACCCTACTTTCGGTGCCTCGAATAGTTGTGGGACCACCGTCATTGGATCCGATATAGTTGAAAACCCTCAAGGGTCAAATTTTAGCTTAAACAGACACTCCGAGAAGAAGTTAAGGGTAAAACATCAAAACCGGAGAATCCACAAACTATTCCTGTGCGGCCACCCTACAAGTAATCACCATTAAAGGGGCAGTCACAAACAGTGACTTACGATGCTCATATCTCACTCGTCCGAGGTTAGATCATAACCGAATTTTGTGAGCGTATTCATCTCGTCAAGACGAGTGTTTCGATATGTTGAATGCCACTTGACGATGCCCAAGGATGAAGAAACGTTAGAGAGAAGTTGCCGATTAGTGAAGGAAGTTACAGAAAAATCAACAGCGACGTGCCTCGCTCGAGCAGCCAAATCACGATGCTCGCGAGCCCGATCGACATGAAACTAGTTGCATCGCATGCATAAGGTCCATGGCCACCACTGATCCAAACCACAAGCATGATAAACGGTCAAATTTCACACACGAAGCCGATGAAATGGCTGCAAATTTTGGCACCGAAATTCCATATTCCACCCAAAACTCAAAAGGTGTGAAATCTTCGTTTGGGCACGAAATCGAGCTGTGTTTTTTTCCATGCGACCGTGACGGCATGATTAGTGTGATTCAGTGAAGATATCACAATAAAATATCAAGGAATGAGCACACGATCGATCCGATGTTTTCAAGATCCATCCAAATTCAAGTCACATGATCGTGGCTTAAAAACACGATCCATGACTCGAAGTTGGTATCAAATCGATCATCATGCCGAACCCTACAAAAAAACAATCGTCTTTCAATCAAACGGGTACCAGAGCAGCCCCAGATCATCCATAAAAAATCACGCACGTTCTAGATCAGCAGTAGGGATTGTTCAAGAATTTCTCCAATTGTTAGGAAGAGGCAAATCAATCATTTTGCAGCCTATTTTTCTATTTTCTTTAATTCAATTAAATTAGCAATTAGTTTTAATTTTGATCAATCCACACATGTTTAGGAAAAACTCTATATATATCATGTACTCTCATTGTACATGGACCCTTCACTTCGCTAATAAAAATTTTATCTTGCCTATTGCTGGGTCATGTCTTGGGAGAGAGAGGAAGGAGAGAGTTTTTGATCGATACCCTTGGACTTAACGTTTCTCTCTCCTCTCTTTCTTTTGTTCTCTCTCTTCTATTTGTCTTTTTTTTCTCCTCTCTTTCTCTCTCCTTTTTCACAATCTGCATAAGCTTATCATCGTATGTCACTCTTTCTTCCTTTCCTCTTCTCTCCTTCC
Organism: Amborella trichopoda; assembly: GCF_000471905.2. The sequence goes on from NW_006494719.1 coordinate 1,165,780, forward strand.
CTCTTTGTGGTCCCTCATGACCACCCTTTCCTTCTATCTCCTTGGTGGTCCCTTAGATCTCCTTATCTTTTTCTTTTTTTGTTTGTGCTACCTGCATGATCACTTCCCTCCGTGCACCCTTAGGTTCACTTGCCCTTCCTTATTTTGGTAGTCCCTCAAGTCTATCTTTCTCTCTTTGCTTTTTGTGCGCACCCTGACCTCACCTCACCTCTTTTTGGTGCACCCTCGTGGTAGCTTCCTCCCTTTCACGTCCCATGGTCCCGTAGGACCACCATGCCCAAAATTCTTCTTCCCCTAATGCCGCGCAAAGATAATCCCATCACCGCGTGAACCTCTACCTATCGCCGCTTGTGAATCTCTACCTATCGCCGTCTCATGCTAGCATCTTACTTATCGCCATCTCATGCACCCATCTTACCTATCGTGCGACCTATCATACCCTGTTGACGTGTGCGACCTACCCTACCCTATCGCCGTAGGCACCCATCCTACCTATCGCCGTGTGCTCATGCCACCACCTATCGCTATGTGTGTAAGCTACCATCTATCGCCGTGTGCAGCCCGTCCTTCACCCATCACAGTGCGTGAACCTCCCCCATCGCCGTGTGCGACTGAGGTCTATCGCCAGCAGCCACCATCTCACGACCTCCCTGTTACTGCTGCCGATTACCTTCGCCTCTCTTTCATCCCCCTGCCTCTCCCTCAACTGCAGCCACCAATTGCTGCACCAAAAATTCAGCCCACTTCACCACGTTTCTTTGGTGCTCCACCATCTTCTCCACCCGTAGCTGGCTATCCCCATCCCCCTCAATCGCAGTCACCAACCATTATAGCAGCCCTCTTCCTTTCCCACCAATGACCTCTTGCCCCTCCATTTCATCCACTCCAATTACAACAAACCACCACTCCCGCAGTTTTCTCGTCCCTGCCATTGCAGCCACACCATCAACAACATCACCTTTCCTCTCCCTGACACCTTCATCTCAACACCAACCACTATCTCAGCCGCTCACCTTCTTTCACCTTGTTGCCACAAATTATAGTAGCCATTTTCCATCCCCATGCCATCCTCTACAACCTGCTCTCTCCCCCAATCTCAGCCCCTTCTTTCGTCAGCCCCCACCATTTCCGCCATCGCCACCTCTGTCACTCGTTCTGTTCATCAGCTGCTCCCTAAACCTCTGGTGCCATTCCCTGCTGCAACCATCTTCCACACCTCCGCCTCTTTCTTAATCGTTGCACTCAATCACCCCATCTCCGCCAGCTGCAGTGTCCGTCACCTCCGACTACTGCCTTCACCTCCCTGTGCCTTTCCTTTTCCACCTCGCAGCCCTCTGTTCTCTCGTGTTCTCCTCATCCCTTCACTGCGTTTTCTCACTCGTAAAAAACCCATAAAGTGATACACCCACTGCCCTTTGTCTTCTTTCGTTTTCGTCAACTTCGTTTCTGCTCACTTCCACGCGATATTTCGTTCCTCTCTTTCACCCCTCTTCATTCCACCTCAAGTCTCTCTCTCTCAACTAATCCTCTTTTTCCTTATTACCTAATGTCATCTTCTCCCCTACACGTAAGACCCAACAAAAAGCACCCTTTCTCTCTCCCCTAAAGCACAACTTCTCTTTGTTTGCTAAGACTTTTATTTTTTTACTTTATGCACATCAAGCCCCACAAAAGCACAGCTTCTCTTTGTTTTTTTTATGAAACCATTTCATTGTATTCTCTTTCAACTAATTTTTCTTTTATTATTTATTTTATTGAATCATCTCATGTTATTCCTTCTACCTCTTTCTTTTTATTTTATTCCATTTCATTCTCTTCCCATTACTTTATTTCACTCACTCATTTTATTTCCTCTCTCTCTATGTTATTTTATTTCTCTCATTTTATTTTTCTCATTTTATTTATCTCATCTTATTTTATTTTATTCCATCCTTTTTATTTTATTTTACTCCACTTCTTTTTATTTATCTCACTTCACCTCGTTTTAGCTTAATTTATTTAATTCCATTTTTCTAATCTTATTTTATTTTAATTTGTCTATTTTATTCTTCATTTCACCCTGTAACCAATTGGGGACCCATGCCCCACTTGTCTGTACTTTTAATTGTGTGTGTGTGCTTGCAGGAAAGGAGAAACAGGTTAAGGAAGGCAATTCCAAACCGGCCATAGGCCAAGGGGGCTTTCCAATGTGATATAAGAGGGTGCCCATGGGAGCCAGCCCGAGTGTGTCACGGACCCACGTGAGGTAAGTCCTGCCTCACGACCCCAATTCCTCTCTCACTGGTTGGTACTCCTGCTCGTGTCTTCTTTACGCGGTTCCCGATATAGCAATCTCAAGTCCCGGGTCCATCTTGAACCCGGAACCATGCCACTAGGTCAACCTGACCCGGAGAGCGAGATCGAGGCACCTAACCAGCTTAGCGACTCCACTGGGGACTTATTACCCCTTCATCGGTTCGCTCTTGCTTGATTAGCATCACCTTTTACTTTCTGCACTATATTTCATGGCATCTGGGTTATTCAACCCGTTCATCCAAGTTGGGGATTTTCTCATCTCGCACTCGTGACTGTCTCAGGGAAGCGAGCTTCTCAAGCCTCGTTCCTTACACTCCTCTTGAGTCAGGACTCACAGTCCGGCTCCCTGGTTCTCTCCTGGGTTGGTGTGAGAAGGGACTTGAAGGTCCCTAACTCCCCGCTTCCTAGCTCTGGTGGACCCTCTGCCAAGGCCCTTCGCATTGGTGGCACATATGCCACCACACACATTACGCACCCTGCTATTGGCAAGTCCCTTGCCTGTCATATTACCGAGGTATGCTGAAAGGCTGCCCTGTCCGCTTTCACGAAAGGCAAGCAGGTCGTCATCGCTCTTGAGAGTCACTGCAAGGCCATTCCCCATACTCCTTCACCACCTCGAACCTCTATCACTAGAGGCTCGTCACATAAAGGTGGAGATCCTGCGGCCTCCACCTCTCGCACACACCTGAAGGCTCATGGTCCGACCACTCGAGCCACACCTCAAAGCAACTTTCACACTGCCTTGAGCTCACATCTAAGTCTAGGCCTTCTCGGGCTGAACCCTGCATGCACCCTACATCTGCTTCCCACAACTCGGGGCAGCGCCAATTGTTTGCCAGCTCGAGCACACGAGGGTCGACTACTTCATCCTCCCTCTCAGCACACATAGCTTCACCCTATGAGAGACAAGCTCCCACCCGGTCCCTCAAAGACACAAGCTCGTGGGACTCGACCTCGTAAGGTCGAGCTTGCTGATCGAACCCAGGCTCACTTGGACGACTAACTCTAAGGGTGCACATGCACCGACTTTGCTGGTTCGTCCCCAATCCCAACTCAATCAGAGTTGTGAATCAGCTCCTTCTCTTGCCACTCATCCTTTGCCAGGCAAGCACCTCGAGACCTAGTACTCAATGGTTATCCCAAAGAGTACCATCTTAAGCCAGCCACCCCAGGTCAGCTATGCTCCTGGACCTCACAAAGGAATTTGGAGCGAAGGCCTGACAGTAGATAGAAGCCTTTAGTCTCCAAGGTTGCAGCCCAGATTGCCCTCTGTCCTGGGGCCTCATTCTCTGCTTCAGCTGATAGACATAGCCCTTGTGTGCTCAAGAAAGATTGGGCAGTCCAAGTCTCAAGCTTGATTCTGGACTAAAATATATTACAGCCACAAGATCAAACAAAAGAGAGGCCTACAGCTCCTAACTAAAGAGGCCCCCAAGGTAGTTGAGGTTACCCTTCTTGATGACCTCATGCCTCACAATCCTTACTTCCCTCTTCGGGTTCCCAAACCTGAACGAGAAGTCCAAGATTGCTCGGTGGTCACCATCACAGCAAAAGACCGAGCTGTCAAGAAATCACGGTCCCAAGACCGCCAAGAACCGACCCTCACACAGTTGGCATACAAGGCTCGCGTCCAGTCCGTGCATGCTAAGTCCCTAAAGACTGATTGGCCACGTACGACTTGCCAACCCTGGCAGTCCACTACTCCACCTGGCTCTGACCCTTTAAAAGAAATGGTCAACGTCATGGTGATCAACGACTTGGATGACGCTCAAGAAGAGCGGATGAACAGGTTAGAAGTAATGATGCAATCCATTCTCGAAAAGATGGTTCGCTTGGAGGCATCCATGCCCCTTGCTTCGTCTCCTCACCATGAGGCCAACTCCCACCCTGGAAAGGACACAACTCCTAGGCAAACTCCCCCATCGGTCTCCCAAGACAAATCTGCTCCCCGCACCGTTTTGCAAGCCTATATAGATGCCATGGTGACCCACAGTCTCAAGAATAAGATCTCGAGCATACAAGAGATGCTGCTCTACCAAAGGCCGCACCCCTCATACATCGACCAAGTGTCGTTTCCTCCAAACTATCAAAAAGGGAAGCTCCCCTCGTTCAACGGTACTACGTCCCCGCACCAACATACCACTCACTTTCAAGCTGCCTGTTGAGATACGACAACTGACGGGCGACTCCTCCTTCGTCAGTTCTTCGAAACTCTCAAAGGCCCAGCTTTCCAGTGGTATGCTAGGTTGCAGTTAAACTCGGTACACACGTGGCAGCAAATGGAGCAATTATTTTACTAGTGCTTCTATGAAGTCCAGAGAAACGTGGAAACAATCGAGCTCCTCACTCTGATTCAAGACCCTGGTGAGCCGGTTGATAAGTTCATTGCCCAATGGAAAGAGTTGACAACCTATCATGCCACTCTCATAACTGAAAGAGAAGCAATTCAGACTTGCATACAACATATGCTGCCCAAGATTGCCCTACATGTTGAGGTTTCCAATCCACCCTCCATGTCAGAGCTCATCTTTATAGCAATTCGCATAGAACGTCTGTCTAAGCACCATGGTGGATCTCACTGGCAGCCCTCTAGCTTGGGAAACAACTGGGAAAATGGCAATTCTCGCTCCAACAATGGGGGCAACCAGTAAAACCGGTGATTAGCATAGCCGTCACCGTGACTAACACTAAGAAAGCCGCCCTTCAAACCTTAGACCTCTCTAAGACAAAGACACCTTAGCTGGAAGCAAGCAGCAACACTTCTATAATAGGGTCCCGCCCCCTAAAAATATAAATCAAAGTGACTATTGAATCCAGCACTAGAACAAGGTGTACCCCTTCGAGAAGGAGTGAGTTCCTGCGTTGCTTGAGAAAAACATGATCCACCTGTCGGAGGTCAACATCTCAGAACAAGTTAGACAGGAGACACATGAGAGGTACTATGCTTATCACAGAAGAGTAGGCCACCCTACTCAAGAGTGCTACAGGCTCAAAGACGTTATTGAAGCCCTTATTAACAAGGGTCAGATAAAGCTCGAAGAACTAAAGAAAGCATTCGGGGCAACTGAGGCTTCCCACATAGTGACAATCTAAGAAGATGACGAGGCACCCGCTTGGATAGATGCCTCAATCTCATCCTCCGGATCTGGATGATTGGGCGGCACGTATCTCGGGTTTCAAGGGTAGACCCGAAACGTTTTTGAGATCGCTCTCTTGGGAATCTCTTTCGAAAATGGGGGCAGGTGTTACCAAACGGCGAGAGAGGAATTTAAAGTTTGGGACTTACTCGAGCTGGCTCGCATGGGTGCCCTCTTAGATAATGAAGAAAGGCCCCCAGTAATAAAACTGGTTTGAAATCATCCCCCTTAGCTTGTAATCTTCTTATTTTCTGCTTTCTACAATCACACACATATATGGCAAAGGTTATAAGACATGTGGGTCAGACCTCACCCTTTTTCTGTTTGAGGAATGTACACAAGCATGCGCATTAAAAAAGAAGAGGAGAAAAAGACGGGGGAAAGAAGAGTTCGACTGAGCGAGAGACTAAGGTGGGGAGTGATTGGCCTGACATGGTAGCAAAACGGGCTCGATCACTAAGACGGGCTTACAAGATCACTACTAGACGTCATTACCAATACTGACTAGTTAGGTACGATGGTCAGTCTGTCGTGGCAATAAAGCGGGCGAAGTAATCATGGCAAAACAACATTACGGCTAGACGATAAAACTATCATGAGAGGCTAACCTCAATCCCTCTTAGTCGAACGAAAGAGTAGCAGAGTAATGGTTGTGGGGAAAGAATGAAGTAAGAGAAGAAGGGAACAGATAGGAGGAGGGAGAAAAAAAGAAGAGAAGAGACAAGAGGATAAAAGAGAGAGAGGGAAGGAAGATGCAGTCGGTGCTAGGCATTACTGACTGTGTCAGAAGAAAAGGGAGGAAGAGAACCAACCAGTGCTAGGCTTGTGCAGGTTGTGATGAGAGAGAAGCAAGGGAGAGAGATCGAGCCGGTGCTAGGCTTCACCAATTGCAACAGAGGAGAGAAAGAAATTCAACCGGCACTAGGGTTCGCCAACTGAAGGAAGAGAAGAGAGAGAAATCCAACCAGTGCTGGGCTTCACAGACTGAGTGAAGAGAAGAGAGAGAAATCCAATCGATGTTTGGCTTTGCTGACTAAGTAAAGAGAGAGAAAGAAAACCAACCAGTGTTGGGCTTCCCCGATTGAGTGAAGAGAGAGAAAGAAAACCAATGGGCATTGGGTCTCGTCGACTCACAGAAGAAGAGAGAGAAAATCAATCGATGTTAGGTCTCATCGATTGATAGAAGAGGAGAGAGAAAATTAGTTAATGCTAAGTTTTGATGATTGACAGAAGAAGAGAGAGAAATCCAGTCGGTGTTGGGTTTCGTTGACTGACAAAAGAAGAGAGAGAAATTTAGTTAGCGTTGGGTCTCGCTGACTGACAAAAGAAAAGAGGGAAAACCAACCGATGCTAGGCGTCACTAGTTGCATTAAAGGGAACAAATGGAGATAGAGATGAGAAGACGAGAGAGAGAGAGAGAGAGAGAGAGAGAGAGAGAGAGAAGAGAGAGAGATATAAAGATGAGAAGAGAGGATGAGAGAGAAAAAGATATAGATGAGAAGAGAAGATGAGACAGAGATAAAGATGAGAAGAGAAGATGAGAGAGATAGTGATACAGATGAGAAGAAGAGAGAGAAAGAGCTAGAGTTGAGAAAAAGAGAGAGAAAGAGATAGAGATGAGAAGAAGAGAGATAAAAAGATAAAGACGATAAAGAGGGAGAAAGAGATAGAGATGAGAAGAAGAGAGAGAAAGAGATAGAATGATAAGAAGGACAAAGAAAGAGATAGAGATGAGAAGAGGGAGGAAGAGATAGAGATGAGAAGAAGAGAGAGAAAGAGATAGAGATGACAAGAAGAGAGAGAAAGAGATAAAGCTGAGAAAGAGGGGAGGAGAGAGAAAGAGGTGAGGAGAGAGAAAGAGGGGAGGAGAGAGAAATTTACCTGCCCAAAGGGTACCAGCCTCTCTTGTCTCTCCTCTCTCCCTCTCCAAGATGTACTCACAAACTCAAGTAGGAAATCAAAACTTTATTGATTGATCTAAGAATAATGAATCCATTTTTTGTACAATGAGGCAGTGCCTGTTTCGATATAATTGAGCAAAAACATGGATATACGCCCGAAAATGGCCTAAAATTGAAGATAATTACAACTTAATTGTTTAAAAAAATTCTAAAAATGGGTGTAAAATGACTGTTTTGCCCCTGCCTAACAACATGTGAAATTCTAGAACAGTCCCTGCTGCTTCCCGAGAACTTGTGTGATCTTTCATGGCTGACCCATGAGTGTTCTGATGCTCATTTGTTCAGAAGATTATTGTTTTCTTGTAGGGCTTGGCATGGCAATCGTTTAGATATGAACTTCGAGCCATGGATCATGTTTCGAACCACGATCATGAAATTTGAATTTTAGATGAATCTTGAAAACTTCAGATCGATTGTCTACTCGTATCTTGATGTTTCTTTGTGACTTCTTCAATGAATCACAATGAGCATGTCGTCACGATCACGTTGCAACAAACGTAACTTGATTTCATGTCCGAATGAAGATTTTGTCGTCTTGAGCTTTTGGTCAGAATCTTAACGTCCAACGGTCGAAATTTATAGCAATTTTGATGCCTTCGTGTGTGAAATCCAACTATTCATCGTATGCGATGTTCGAACCAGAGATGGACTCGGACCTCTCACACCTAATGCAATTAGTTTCGAGCCGATCAGGTATGCGAGCGTCCTGATCTGGCTGCTCAAACGAAGCATGCTGCTGTTGAATTTTCTGTAACTTCCTTCACAGATTAGCGACTTTGATTTAGTTTTTCTCTTTGCTCAAGGGTCATCACGGGGCGTACCGCATATCAAATTGTTCGTCTTGATGAGACGAACATGCTCACCAAATTTGGGAGCCATCTGACTCGGAACAAGTGAGATATCGACCCCAAAAGTGACTGTGCATGACTGTGAAAACAACCACCTTTAATGGTGATTTGATGGAGTGAGGCCACACAGGAATAGTGTGCAGCGTAACCCTTTTTAGTTTTTTACCCATAACTTTGTCTTGGAATGCCCGATTAAGCTGAAACTTGACCTATATAGGTTTTTGACCGTGTCGAATCTAATGATGGTGGTCTCACAGCTGTTTGAAATACTAAAAGTATGGCTCTAGTTACAGAGTCCATTTTAGGGTGCTAAAGATCAATTTCACTGAAATTGTTTCTTTGTGTTCACTGTCTTAGACATGTCTGATCACGATGAAACTTGAAGGTGGTCTTTTGAAGTGCTGATGAAGATCTTGACCAAATATAGGGCTATTGTGAGACTGTCAGGAATTTCCACTGTTTTGTAAGCTTTATTGACCTGCTTCCTACTTATTTCTAATCAGGGATCCAGGTGCTGAAAAATACGTTCAAACAGCTTGCCCCACCAATTGTTGTGATTCAAAAGAGGCGAGAAGGACAATCATTCAGAAAACTTCCTTCAACTTTTACTTTTTTTCTTCCTAGCCACAGAACGCCAAGGAGATTCATGTAATGGTGTAACTAGGTTGTTCAAACGTAATGATGCATTATTCGCGGGTCCGTCTATGGAGACTTTTGGGGGAGAAGAGACTTTTTTCTAGGGATCTTGTCAAAGTCCTCACCCTCGTGCGGACTGTTTCTGATTATGAATCTGAGGATTTTGTATGGACCTCGTCAGTCAGAATCAGATCCATCTAGCAATTGAGTGCCATGTTGAAGGGCATTGTTCCCATTTGATCTGGGTTCGTCGGTTTGCTTTGGTAGGGACTATTTGCAGCTACACCAGGTTTGCTTTTAACATTTAGAGTATCACTATGAGTCTCGTCTATTGAGTCTAGTCGGGGGTAGGTTCTATTAGTCGATCTTGAAGGTTTGGTTGTGTCGGCTAGGCGAGCTGATGTCTCTGGCTGGTTCTCCCCTTGCTTTGTCAGTTTCCTGCCTTTGTAATATTTGTTTCAAGAGTGTATTTGTGACCTCGTGGGAATAATATTCTTCTTCATGAGACTTATCTTGCCATCTTGATGAGTCTTTTGTCTTTCAAGTCCTCTTGCAACTGGACTCTGACTATCGAAATCTTTTCCTTGCAGCTCATATTTTTGGATTCCTGGTACTGTGATATCAGGGATTTTCTTCTTTTGAGTGAGGGCTGAAGCCTCCTATTGAGACGAGTGCTGCATCAACTTGTTTATTGATCCAAGCGTCCTTTATGGATTTTCCCTTGAACTTGGGAAGCAGTGCGGTAGAGACGGTTTTCACCAACTTCTTTTTATTTTGGGGCTCTTTTACTCGTAACTTTTTGGTTATGTCCACCCTTTTCATCCATTTTTACTCACGATGCCCTTTAGGGTTTTCACCATACCCGATTTTTTATTCACAAAAATCTCTTACTCATGGTTTCGTGACCATACCCGTCTGTCATTTTTACTCATAGCATTCCCTTGTCCAGGTATACACCATGCCTGCTATTTCTCATCTTGTTTTTCTTTTTTTTTGGTGAAGGCGTGTTTAAGGTCATGCCTCCGGGACCTTGGCAAAACAGTTTAACGTCATGCGACCAAGATATGCACTATGGTTTAAGGTCATACTGCTGGACCGTGGTGGTGATGAGTGGCAATCTATGAAGGCCATGGAGTGAGTATGGTAGTGGTTTGACTCACTTGGAGAAATGGCATTAGGCTACCTATGAGAGATGGATGATGCATGAAATATTAGTGGACGATGGTGACCCACTAACTTACAACGAATATGGATGGCGAGATTGTTCACCGTTTCATGAGCACGGGTGCGACTCACTGGGGAACGAGGTATGGTGATGAAGTGAATGAACTCACTGGGGAGGTATGAAGGTGGAACGCACACACTAACAGGTACGTTAGAGAAGGCGTGCGTGAAAGTGCACGTAAAAGACGTGTGCACATATGTGGGGGCGAATTTTGAAAGGTCATGCCTCAAGGACTTGTGCAAAGCCGTTTATCATTATTCAAGCAGGACGTATACCGTAGTTTAAGGTCATACAATTTGACCATGATTATGCAGTTTAAAGTCATACAACTAGGACCGTGCAGTTTACAGTCGTACAACTATACCCCCACTACAGTTTAAAGTCACATAATTTGGACCATGGTGTTGAGTTTTTTAATGTCAAGTGACTCGGGCGGGTACTATGGTTTAAGGTCATACAGTTGACTCATGGTTATGCAGTTTAAAGTCATACAGCTTGGACCATGCAGTTTATGGTCGTGCAATTAGACCTCCGCTACAGTTTAAGGTCATATAGTTTGGACCATGGCTAAGCAGTTTAGGGTCATGCAGCGGGGAACGAGCAGTTTAAGGTCATGCAACTAGACCTCCACTACAGTTTAAGGTCGCATAGTTGGGACCACATAGTTTAGGGTCGTGCATCTAGACCAGGGTTGTGCAGTGCGGACCATGGTTGAGCAGTTTAGGGTCATGCAGCATGGACCGAGGTTGAGCAGTTTAGGGTCATGTTGTATGGACCATGCAGTTTAAGATCATGCAACTAAACCTCCACTACAGTTTAAGGTCGTATAGTTTGGACCATCGAGTTAAGGGTCATGCATCTAGACTAGGGCTAGAGTTTAAGGTCATATAATGGGGTGCAATATGGGTGTGACTGTTACGAGGAATGAGGGACAACTTTTGACTCCATTGAGGAGGTCACTGTTTGGGTGCAACGACCTAGGTGCAAGTCCACTGGGGATGACACATCACAGCTTGGGTTCAACTCCACTAAAGATAAGGGTAGGGCACACACGGCTTCAGCCTGGAGTAGGGAACAATAGGCTGTTTGTAATACAACTGGCATCAAGTGTAATGATTATGGTTTATCGCGAATATTCAACTGGACCTGCGTTGGAAAAAAAAAATGCAACCGACGCTGGGTTGTTAAAAACTCAGCTGGCGTGGGTCGTGACATTGTTTGAAGGAAACCGACACTAAGTTAACCAGTGCTAGGGTCATTTGGAAACACACCCGACGCTAAGTGAATTGGTGTTAGGGTTATTTGAGAACACACTCGGCCCTAAGTCAACCGGCACTAGAGTTGTTTGAAATTCATTCGGCACTGGGGATGGATCGATGAGAGTTACCTCGGGCCTCGAGTCAAAGCTCGACCTGACTCATTGTCGCTTGGCTTCCCTTGGATGCGACTGGAATTCCTTGTTTGTGAGGGGTATTTGAGGGTAATGTGGTCTATATAGGGGTAAAAATCTCGTTTTTCCCTCATTTTTCACCAAGGATAAAAAAAATCTTAAACACAAGTTTTCTTTAACCGTGAGGAAAGGGTGCTCAATTGAAGTTCCGGCAAGCAGTGGAACTCCGACAAAGGTTTTGCAAGGAAGGCTTTCGGCCAACAGTGAGATTTCGGCAAACGTTTTACATGGAAGGTTCTCGACCAATAGTGGGATTCCAGATGGTTTTTCAGGGAAGACCTTCGGTGTGCAGACTTTTGCGAATTTAGTGAAGTTGCAAGGAAAGAAGTTGGAAAGGAGAATTCTCCAGGGAGTTTTTCGGGAAACAAAAGAGATTCCAGCTACAGCAGTTTTTTATAAAAGACGTGAGAAGTGAAACTATGAGCATTTTCGCACGTCTTCGGGAGTTTTTCAAGGATTCTAACGAGTTTCTCGAGTTTGTTGTCACTTTTCGACACTGTTAGTGATGTTGCATAGTTTTTCGTGAATTTAAGGGCAATTTGCAGAGGTTTTCGGTGAAGTTCTGGTGCTATCCAGGTGGGAAAGTTCTACAGTGGGTTTCTGATTGTATAGAAGACGTTTCAACGAGAGACAAACGGTCACAGGAGGTAGGCCGTACGTTTGCAGGACGTGAACCATCGTGGGAGGTGAACCGTCACAGGGAAGGTGTACAGTTACCTCCGAAAATTGTGCGACCATTAAAGAGGTGTGAAAACTTAAGCTTTGAAAAACGAGGAGTCTCGGGAAGTGAACAGTAGCGACGGGGCCGGCGCTAATAGAAGTGCAACTAGCGTTGGGGCAACCGGTGCTGATGATTTGGAGTGCCGACACGACTAGTGCTGACCCTCAAGAAAAGCAGCCGGCGCTAGGGGTCAGAAACACAACCGACGCTGGCATTTGGAGGACTCAGCCGGTGCTGGCTTCAGTCAGTGTTAATCAAAACGCATGGCTTATCATGATGATATGGGCACTAACGATCTTTGGTCCCCTTAGCAAGGCGACGGGGTTGCATTGCCTGCTTCAGTGTGATTATGCCCTCCTGAAGCACTATAATGAATAAGGCATAGAGGATACTAGGCATTTTGTCTTCCTCTTGAATAGTTACGACATGAGAGGCCTCGGCTGCTCCAAAGGCCTACTTTAAGTCTTCAAGCTTTATCTAGCCTTTCAGAATCAGGGCCTCGATAATATCCTTCAGTGTGTAGCAATCATTTGTAGGATGATTGATCCTCCGATGGTAGGCACAATAATTCGCCTGAGTGTCAAGGCCAGGTTGCTCAGGGAACTTAGTTTTTGGAAGCTGGATCATATTCTATTCCAATAATAACCAGAACAGTGTAGGGACCCATTCCTTCTCGAAGGGGTAGATCTTATTCTTATGCCTGGTGAAATAATCACCCAGATCGAGGTTGGCCGGTGGGGGTACTCGATTGTACGACTATTGTTGACTTGCCAGCCTGGGGTGCTACCTTTGCTATGCTTACCCTTTAGAGAGGTCTGAAGTTTGGGTGGTAGCCTTCTTTGAATCAGTAACCATGGCGGTCGCATTAATTACTCCTTTCTATTGGCTTCCCCGTGTGTTATTTCGAGAGCTACCGCTGCCCCAGTTGTTTGCTGAACTTGTAGATGGTTGTCTTGTCCCACCATGGTGGCATGTTAGAGTTTCTATGCGAATTGATTTAGAGATCAACTCTGACATGGAGATCGGAATAGAGGCTTCGACATGTCGAGCAATTTCAGGTTGCATGTTCCGCACGCAAGTTTGGACTGCTTCCTTCTCAGGTATAAGGTTAGGATGGTGAGAAGCCAAGTTTCTCCATGTTGATATGAACTGATCCACGGGCTCATCAGGGTCTTGAGTCAGGTTTAGAAGTTTGATGGTTTGAACCTATCTCTCGACCTCATAGAAGTGTTGGTAGAATAACTTCTCCATCTCCTCCCACGTATGGGTTGAGTTTGGAGGAAGTCAGGCACACCATTGAAATGCTGGGCAATCGAGGGTCTCGACGAACTGTCGGAGAAGAAGTCTCCCATCAGTCGTTGTCTCCCGACATGCAGCCTGGAAGTGGGCAATATGCTGGTCTAGGGAGCTGGTTCCGCTGAATAGAGGAAACTTCCCTTTCTTATTGTCTGAGGGGAATGGGACCTGATCAATATACAAGGGATATGGCCTTTGATAAGGCGTTGCACCCTATATCCCCGAGATTTGTCTAATCTTTAGGCTTTGGGTGACCATAGCGTCAGTATGTGGCTCAGAGACTGAATGAGGGACAAAATTGTCCAGTAAGATAGAGAGAGGAGGATGTCGTGGAGGTGCACCATCAGAGTGATGGGAATTGACCTCATAGTTAGCCGACTGGCATGCGGCGTCGATACGATCGATCATTTCCATCATCGCGGGCATCATATCCTCAAACTTGTTCATGCGCTCTTCCTGCGCATCACCGAGCTCGTTTATGATCATTATGCTGACCGTTTCACTAGGAAGGTCAACGTTACTGGTAACCGAGGGCTTTCGAGCTTGATGAGTCGTACATGGTAGGTCAGTCAATAAGGGGGCCAGCATGCCTTGACTGAACTTGACTCCTATACGTTGATCGCGCTTGGACCGGTTCTCGACGGTGTTGGGACCGTGGCTACTGAGTGGCTGGGTCTTCTCTGCGATGGTCACCACAACACAGGGCTCACGAAGCTCTTCTTCAGGCTTCATCGTCTTAAGGGAGTAGAAGGGATTCAGGTGAAGAGGGTCATCAGAATTGGTCGTTTTGATTGCCTTGGTCACCTCCCTAATCAAAATTTGCAGGCCTCTATTTCATTTAGAGTTGAGGTTTTGATGGACCTTGTGCCAAAACTGCGATTTAGGTCAAGATTGGTCAGCTCTTCTTACATGGGAGAGAGTTGTCTCCATCAGGTGTGGCTGGAGTCATCTTGGGCTGGGGAAGATGTAGGACTCGATCGTCCATCAGGTCCATGCCCCGAGCTCTCTTATGAGCTCGAGAGACAAAACCAAAATGACGAGGCTGGTTTAGGATGGTACGCTTAGGGAAAACCTTTGAGTACCAAGGAAGAAGGTGCTTGCTCGATGAAGAAGGAGTGGGTCGGAGCAAGGTTGACTCATAAGGAGGGCTGAGTAGAGAGCGAGAGGGCGTATGTGACAGCGACACGTGTGCGCCCCTTGAAGAAGGGTTACGGGTGATTGGGGGTCAACCCAGGCTAGAGCAAATGATCTGACATGTGTCTGCAAGAGAACAAGTGTAGGCATGTCCCTTACAGGGTGCGCTTGTGTGTGCAAAGTAAGAGGACGAGAAGGTCGTCTCCTGTATACTCGGGTTGGCATGGCAATGGCGTTGCCCCAAGCAGTGAGATGCATATGAGTATTGTGCGCAGGACCTAGCCTCGGAAGGTTCGATCTTGGACACGATCTCGAGGTGACAGAAGGGTTGCCTCGAGGTGTGGCTCGAGTGGGTAACCCACGAGCCTTGTGGTGTGTGTGAGGGATGGAGACCGTGAGGTTTTCGCCATAATGTGATGAACTTCTAGGGACAGAGACCGATGGTGCAAAAATGTGTGGGGTAGTCCTATGGCCACCCACAGAAGCAACGACAACTTGTTTGCCTTTTGCAGAAAGGGACTAGGAAGCTTTTAGGCATACCTCAGAAACACGACCGGCAAGCAACTTACCTGTGGCTGAGTGGATGATGTGTGGGGCAATAAAAGTGCTGCCGATGCTGACCATCTTGGTGGAGTTTCCACCAGAGCGAGGAGATGGGGAATGAGGGATTTTTAGGTCCTGCCTCACACCAGTCCAAGTTAAGACCTGGGAACTAGACAAGGGGTGGTCTTTTCTCAAGACGATGATTCGGAACAAGTTAAAGGAACTTGTTCCCTAGGGATACTCTGGAATAGGGGGATAAGAAAACTCCTGATCCAGATGAATAAGTTACAGAACCCGCAAGCCATAAATTAAATGTGAAAGAGAATGAAAGAAGCTAATAAAAGACAAAACTAACCAACAAGAATTATCCGACTAAGGGGTCTCCAGTGGAGTCGCCAAGTTCGTTACGTGCCTCGATCTCACCCTCCAGACCTAGATGATCGGGTGGCACGCGTCCCGATTTTTTAGGGAAGACCTGACACTTTTTTTCGATTGCTCTCCCGGGAACCTTATTAAAAAATGAGGGCAATTGTTATCAACCGGTGAGAGAGGAATTTAAAGGTGGGTTCGGGACTTAGTCGGGCTGGCACGTGTGGCCGCCCTCTTAGATCACGAAGAAAACCCCCCAGTAATAAAACTGGTTCTGAATCACCTCCCTTTGCTTGTATTCTTCTTATTTTCTGCTTTTCTGCAATCACACACTTATATGGCAAAGGTTATAAGACAAGTGGGTCAGACCTCACCCTTTTTCTCTTTGATGAACATACACAAGCATGCATATTCAAAAAGAAGAGGAGAAGTAATATGAGGGGAGAATAGTTCAACTGAGTGAGAGGACTAAATTGGCAAGTAATTGGCCTGACATGGTTGCAAAATAGGCTCGGTAACTAAGATCGGCTGACAGTATCACTACTATACGTCATTACCAATACCGACTAGCTAGGCACGATGATTAGTCTATCGTGGCAATAAAGCAAGCCAAGTAAGCCTGGCATAACAACATTACGGCTAGACGATAGGACTACCATGAGAGGCTAACCTCAATCCTCTTAGTCGCACGAAAGAGTAGCAGAGTAATGGTTATGGAGAAAGAATGAAGTATGAGAAGATAGGAACAGACAGAAGAAGGGAGAAAAAAAGAAGAGAAGAGACGAGAGGATAACAAAGAGGGAGGGAAGGAAGATGCAGTTAGTGCTAAGTATTACCGACTGTGTTAGAAGAAGAGAGAGAAAAAGCAATCGGTACTAGGTTTCGTCGACTGTGTCAAAAGAGAACCAACCGGTGCTAGGCTTGTGTTGGTTGTGATGAGAGAGAAGTAAGAGAGAGAGATCGAGCTGACGCTAGGCTTCGCCAACTGTAATAAAGGAGAGAGAAATTCAATTGATGCTGAGGTTTGCCAACTAAAGGAAGAGAAGAGAGAAATCCAACCGGTGCTGGGCTTCACCGACTAAGTGAAGAGAAGAGAGAGAAATTTGACCAACGTTAGGCTTCACCGACTGAGTGAAGAGAGAGAAAGAAAACCAATTGGTGTTGGTCTTTACTAACTGAGTGAAGAGAGAGAAAGAAAATCAACCGATGCTGGGTCTCACTGACTGACAGAAAAAGAGAGAAAACCAGTCGACGCTGGCTCTCACCGACTGACAGAAGAAGAGAGAGAAACCAGTCGATGCTAAGTTTTATTGAATGACAAAATAAGAGAGAGAAATTCAGTCGGTGTTGGGTTTCACCAAGTGATAAAGGAAGAGAGAGAAATCCAATCGAGACTGGGTCTCACCGACTAACAGAAGAAAAGAGGGAAAGCCAACAGGTGTTAGGCCTCATCAGTTGCATTAAAAGGGGACAAATGGAGATAGAGATGAGAAGAAGGGAGAGAGAGATAAAGATGAGAAGAGAGGATGAGAGAGAAATAAATAGAGATAAGAAGAGAACATGAGAGAGATAAAGATGAGAGAGAAAGAGATAGAGTTGAGAAGAAGAGAGAGAAAGGGATAAAGATGAGAAGAAGAGAGAGAAAGAGAGAGATGAAAAGAAGAGAGAGAAAGAGATAGAGATGAGAAGAAGGATAGAGAGAGATAAAGATCAGAAGAGGGAGGAAAAGATAGATATGAGAAGAAGAGAGAGAAATAGATAGAGATGAGAAGAAGAGAGAAAACGAGATAAGGACGAGACAGAGGGGAGGAGAGAGAAAGAGGTGAGGAGAGAGAAAGAGGTGAGGAGAGAGAAAAAGGGGAGGAGAGAAAAAGTTACTTGCTCGAAGGGTACCAGCCCTTTCTTCTCTCTTCTCTCTCCCTCTCCAATATGTACTCACAAATTCAAGCAGGAAATCAAAATTCTATTGATTGATCCAACAATAATGAATCTGTTTTCTGTACAATGAGGCAGTGCCTGTTTATATAGAATTGGGCTAAAATGTAGGTGTACGCCTGAAAACTACCTAAGTTTGAAGATAATTACAATTTAATTGAATTTAAAGAAATTCTAAAAATCGGTGACAAATGATTATTTTGCCCCTGCCTAACAATGTGTCGAATTTCAAAACAATCCCTACTGCTGCCCGAGAACTTGTGTGATCTTCCATGGCTAATTCAAGAGTTTTTTTATGCCCTTTTAAGAAGATTATTGTTTTCTTGTAGGGCTTGGCATGGCGATCGTTTTGATACCAACTTCGAGCCATGGATCGTGTTTCGAACCACAATCATGAGACTTGAATTTTGGATAAATATTGAAAGCTTTGGATCGATTGTGTGCTCGTTCCTTGATGTTGCTTCGTGACTTCTTCATTGAATCACACTGACCATGCCGTCACGATCTCCTTGCAACAAACGTAACTTGCTTTCATGTCCGTATGAAGATTTTTTCGTCTTGAGTTTTTTGCTGGAATCTTAACATCCGACAGCCGGAATTTACAGTAGCTTTGACGTCTTCATGTGTGAAATCCATCCGTTCATCATATGCAAGTTCGGACCAGAGATGGCCACGAACCTCATGCACCTAATGCAATTGGTTTCGTCCCAATAGGGTATGCAAGCATCTTGATCTGACTGCTCGAAAGAGGCATGTTGCTGCTGAATTTTTTGCAACTTCCTTCACGGATCAGTGAATTTCATTTACTTTTTCTCTTTGCTCAGGCATCATCACGGGGCATACAGCATATGGAATTGTTCGTCTTGATGAGACGAACACGCTTACTAAATTTGGGAGCAATCCGACTTGGAACGAGTAAGATATAGGCCTCAAAAGTGACTACTTGTGACTGTAAAAACAACCACTTTTAATAGTGTTTTGATGGAGTGAGGCCACATGGGAATAGTGTGTAGCCCAGCCCTTTTTAGTTTTTTACCCATAACTTTGGCTTGGAGTGCCCGATTAAGCTGAAACTTGACCTATAAGGGTTTTCGATCATGTCGGATCTAATGATGGTGTGCCACAGCTGTTTGACATACCAAAAGTATGGCTCTAGTTTCAGGGTCCATTTCAGGGTGCTAGAGACCGATTTCGTTGAAATTGTTTCTTTGTGTTCACTACCTTAGACATGTTTGATCGCGATGAAACTTCGCAGGTGGTCTTTTGAAGTACTGATGAAGATCTTGACCAATTATGGGGCCATTCTGAGATTGTCAAGAATATCCACTGTTTTGTAGGCTTTATTGACCAGCTTGCTAGTTATTCCCAATCAGGGATCAAGGTGTTGAAAAATACGTTCAAATAAAGCTATCCTCCGTGCATTATTCTCGGTGATGCTCGAAGAAGGTCTTTTCATGCCAAAGCTGACAAGGCAGTCCAAGTTCCTACCACCAGGAACCGAGAATATCTTACGTTCGTATCATCTGATACGAGGCCATGACCTGAGCGAATGCACTGGCTTGCACAAGCTACTGGCAAAGAAGATGTAGCAGCACTAAGAAGTTCATGGTAGCCTAAAAGGACACCCCCAAGAGCCTGCTCTACCAGTGCAAGAGTACCTCCCGACACAAGTTTAGGGAAATGCTTAGCTAGACCCTCTGCAAGCCCTCTTCAAGGCGATGCTCCAATAGGGTCTCGTCAGTTCCAAGCCCACTAGACAACCTAAGTGTCTATCCCAGGGTAAAGAAAATCTTTGGTGCCCATATCACCAGGTATGTGGCCATGAGCTCACGGAATGTTGTGGGTTCAAAGCTATAATTGACGAGACGGTACAGAAAGGACACATTGTCTGTGTTGTTCGCCCTAAACACTCCCAAGCCATCGCTTCCGTCGAAGAGGAAGTCCCACTGCAGGTCCCCTATGAGCCGGCACTAGACCCTTCAGAGCCCTCGACTTCTCAACCCGAAGAAGTCAACCATGGACGAAGTAGGCTCAAGTCCCTGAAGCGTGAGGTAGTCCACCAAGCTAGGGCTACTCATCAGCCGGATATGAGGGTCCAAACACCGTACAGGGGATCCAAAAAGGGGCGAGCACCTAGGCCAGCTCGCCGAAGAACCATATGCCTCTGCCACCATTCGAGGAAGAATTTATCAAGCCTCTTCCTGCACTGCCAGCCTTATATGACTACATCCCAGGTGCAGCTTATCCTTTCGTACGATCAAGTGGACTTCCCTGAGTCATCAGCTGCTCAGGACACGTCCAATATGGGTGACGACACTAAAAGAACCCCCCAACAGTCAGAGCCGGGGCAAGACCTACAATACCCCCTGCACACATCCAATTTTGGTGACGATGTAAAAAGCAGCCCATGACATTCTAACTCCACTTCTTCTTCTTCTCCTTCCTCCTCTTCTATCTCTGTTACAGGTGCAGGTCGGCAGTGCCAAGACTTCGACACGCTAAACAGAGAGCTCGAAGGTACCAACATCAACAGATCGCAGCGGAAGTGCCTAAGAAAGATGTTGGCCCAGGCAGTGGGACTCTTGATCGTTACCGATGCTCTGGAGGCCCACGTCAAGACCAAGCCATCTTCAAGTTCCTGTTTCAAGGAGGCCTCTCATATGGTATAGATCTTGGAAGTACCATCGAGAGGGGGAAAAATGAGCCTAAGATCAGGGAAGAAGCTACAACCCACACCTCAGAAGTTCAAGGTCCTCAAGTTTCCTGATCCTTCACTTTTCCCTAAACCTCAATCTCAAACCTCTACATCTTTAACAAATCTCTATTACCTCCCCATCACCCCAGACCGCACCGACCGAAAAACAAGGTTAGCCAGTGTCACAAACCAAGACAGCCACGGGATCTTCTGAAACCTCAGCTAGAGTCATCCCTTGTATCTCTGGGGCAACCTCGATTTCAGAAGGCATGACCTCAGTGGCTGGATCTACCATTGTGTCTTCACCTTCGATGACTTCGGCTCTCATGAGGCTGGTTTCTGCCTCGATAGTCGGAGAAACTTCAGCTAGATCCCCATCCAGGACCATCACCTCACTGTCCCTTTCGCTTGGGGCAGCCTCTTCTTCATGTCCACCCTTTTTTTGAACCGCCACCATCTCCTCAGCCGGTTCGGTCCCTCTCTCTTCTTCTTCTATGCCCTTGTCCTCCTGGGCAGTAGGTTCAGCCATGGGCTCTTCTGTGGGGCCCGCCTCTTTTGCTGCCAGGGGTACTTCCTCTGAGCCCTCAAAGTCAATCCCTAGGAGAGGTCCTGACTCTGCAACCTCTCTTACAGCTGTGTCGCTGGGAGTGGCAACCGCGTGTTAAGATACTCCCTCTTCAACCCCTGGAGCATCGACCTCCTCTAAGACCACTACTGCCGATCCTTCGCCCTGGACCGACCCTAGGGTATCTCCTTCCTTACTCGCCCTCTCTGCATGAGTAGGGGCAACAGCCTCTTATGACTCAGGAGCCGTCTCCACCATAGTTTCTTGAGCAGTAGCCCCAAGGCTTCCATCACTAGCCCCATCGATTTCTACTGGGATTGGACCCTCTCTTTCAGTCGCGGAAGATGCCTCCTGGTTGAAGAAATTTCAATCTGTTCGACAAAATCTGAAACACCAGCCTCAACCTCAGAAGAACTTGAAGAGGGCCCAGGAGATGGAGTGGGCGAATCCTCTATTGCAGAGGGTGAGTTTGAAATGATTGGAGACATGTAGCACCTTGAAGAAGCCGACGGTGGGGAAACGTCCTCTGGCTCATGGACCATTGGGATCTTAGGCCCTTTGCATTTTGGAGCCTTGGTTGTCTTCTTAGCTTGAGCATGGGGAGCCACTGGGGTAGCCCACTTTCTCTCCTTTCCTTTCGCTTGCTCGAGTGGAACAGCCTTGAAGGTGCCCGTTTTGAAGGAACTGGTTGCCAGCTTGTTGTGTGGACCGCTCCCTATGACTTCGTTTAGGTCCTGGACCGGGCGCGTCTCGAACCCGGGAACCTTGCGACCCTCCTTCCATTGGAAGATCATAGACAGATTATCAAAAATACTCTCTATCTCATTTCCATAATGAGAGATCTAGGCATGGACTTGTCTCCAACAATCTCAATCTCGCGCTAGTCATGGGAGAAGCCTAGAGTGAATATCTCGCCTAAGGGGAGGAGTCTTCACCATCTTCCGTTGCCTTGTATCTTGACTCCAGCGGCAACTCTCCCCCTTCCAAGGGTGGTCAATACCCCTTACTGGTGATTTGCCCCCAGTGTTCGTGGGCTTCTGTCTACCATACTGTTCTGCCAAAATGGGGCAACACATACTTGTTGAACTTGGTGACCTCCAAGTATATGGCCCAAGCAGTGCGAATATGCCTCGGGAGCCTAGTCTCCTGGTGGGTTCCCAACTGGTCCTTCTTTCAGCAAGCAACCTTGCTATGTCGCTTCTCGAAGAACACTAAGAATGGGCATCCTTGATCTAGCCCATGCTACAGGGCCAATCAATGAAAGAATTATCCGTCAAGCTTCACGCCTAGGTGGTGAAATCACTGTCTAGGTGGTGAAATCACTTTCTAGGTGGTGGCCCAGCTCGTCAACGAATGCATGCTCTGTAAGGCCTCCGACTAGGAATGCAACCTGGATCATGTGAAGATGGTCGTTATAAAACAAGCTTCACACATGACCAAGTGTGTCGAAAATTACCTTCTGCCTGGCAATCTTTAAAAGGAATTGACACATGGTATCTTCCAACATCCTGTTTTTGAGGTAGGTATCGGGGAAGTAAGCTCCGAGCCAGCCATAAACATAATGGATTGGGAAAGGGGCATTGAAATGCCTTGGGAAGGCCTCACCATCTACTATATTGTTCCCTCCTTCCTCTCCTTGATACAATCTCCCCATAGAAATGGCTCCCAAGCCATAATAGATGCTGCACAAGACTGGCTGTGCGAGTGCATACTCTTTTCCCCGCGCCATGTCATAGGCCACATAGAACATGCCTGGACAAATGATTTCTGCCCCTCCTGGCAGAGCAATCTTGCATAAGAAAAGTATCAGGTAAGCTGTTACGAAAATATGCCCATTCTCCTTCTGCAGCTCAAAGACTGGAGGGGCTTCCTTTAGGGGCGCCTTCTTCCTTGGTGCTGAACCAGCTTCATCTGTGCAATCGCCGTTGAAAAATGTTATCCATTCGGCAAAGGAGACCCATCGACTTTTGGGCTCATTGTAGAATAGCTGGTAGACCCCAAACAGTTCCTGAAGCCCAGTCGGTGGGGCTTCTTTCCCTACACTTTCCCCTCCAAAGATGGCTGAGTTTGGGGGTACAAACTCATCATACATAGCGCCGAGGAGCAGAAGCCCACCAATGAAGTGCAGGTCCATCAGAGATATTTCTGCCTCCCCATAACCAAGCAACAACGTATTGCTGACATGGCTCTAAGTTTCCAGCAATACTTTGACCGTATTTGAGAAACGGTCATAATAGCCCACCGAGCATTGGATGGCAGCCAGTAGGGAAGCTTGTCTCACAATAGCTCTGAAATGTCTCAGCACACTGAAAGTCCATGATGAGTAACCCTTCAAATACTTGTGCTCCCCTGCACCCGCAGGTCAGCAGAGGACCATTTCATGCTTGTGGTTTTTACCATCCTCTTGCCTAAAGTCGGCAAGTCCCTACTCGAGGCTATGTTCCAGTGTAGGCAATGCATGAGGCCTACCCCTTTCTCTACTCTCAAATTTTTGTCGTTAACTTCTCTCACCCCAAACCGGACGGGGTCACTCACAAAAGTAACACTCAACGGCCACTTCGGTTCACATAAGCTTTCAGTGAGCCAGATTGGCTCACCCCTCACCAAGTTTCGCCGGTGAATTCATTTATGCCAAGCTCCCCTGCGGTAGGTTCTTCACATCTGAGATGGCGCTTGAAGGTTGGGCCATTAAGACTAGAATGTGCAAGTCACTAAGAGGAAGCCTTATCACCGTGCGCAGAAGGCGAGGCTATCACCGGCTGCGTAAGGCTTCCACAAGGGAGTAGCACCGGCTATGTTCACAAGAGAGTATCGTTGGTTGATCATTAAATGCATAAAGTCAGCTGCTCTTACAAGGAGGCTATCGTTGTGCGTAAAAAAGTAGGGCTATCACCGTCTCCTGGAGAAAATCAGAAGCACCGTGCAAGACCAAGACGAAATGTGGGGTAACGCCCTCTGTGTATAACACTTGCGCTCCAGCTATTTCCACGCGTCAGACGTGCGACACACCATGTCCCTCGTAATCTAGGCATGCTGCCTGACACTCGCGGTGTGGTCTATCACCACGCGTATGGATGATGACCGTTCGCCATACCACGGCCCATCACCTCCCCGACCGTTACAACCTCGCGATGCCTCGGGTTCTCATCGACGTTTCCTCTCCTCACCGGGAATTCAATTCTACTCACCGAGAAACCCTTCCCCATCTATTCCCTCTCTTTCATCGGTAACCGAAGCGAACGAAAAGCCACCAAATTTCCTATAGAAACTTCGTTGCGACCCTGCAGGTTTACCTTCTCCCTTTTTTGCACTCCTTTATTTGCCGAAAAAATCGTAGAGTTTCTAACAGAGCCACTGCTGCTTCTCCTTCTTCTCCCCCGTTAGCTAGAAGACCGTTAGAATCCCTTGGCCTCTCTGCAACCTTCCCGGCAACCACAGAACGACCGAAAAAGCACTGGAATTCAGGAACAGTACCAATTCGACTCTTGTAGTTTCGCAAAAGTCTCGGTGAAGCCCTAAGAATCTCCTTGTTCCCTGCTCAGAAGGTCTTAAGAACTCTCTAAAAGCTTTCGCAAAGCACGTTACGAACATTCGTGACCAGCTCAAGTCTGTCGAAAATCTTTTGAAGGCCTATATACTGCAAGTTTTGGCCGGAAAGCTCTTGCCGGGAGTCTCTTGACAGAAGCTTTAGCTCTCTCACTAAATATCTCTCGTCATTATTTTACCTTTCGGTAAAATAATAAAATGGAGTTTTACCCCCTTTTATACTCAGCAGTGCAGCGAAGTACCCCTCACAAGTTTGAAATGACGCTCCAGTCCTCGTCTTTAGACGGCGATAGGACCTGACCGGGGTGGCACAAGCCTTAGGCTCAAATGACCTATTGTCG
This sequence comes from Amborella trichopoda, assembly GCF_000471905.2. The sequence continues at coordinate 1,190,477 of NW_006494719.1, forward strand.
TGAGCTTCACCAGAAGCTATTCTCGCCCGCTTAGCAAAGGGCTATCGTCACCCACTTTGCAAAGGGCTATCGCTACGCACTTCACAAAGGGCTATGGCCGCACGCTTCAGAAGCTATCGTCGCGCGCTTCACCCGAAGTTATGGCCATGTGCTTCACAAAGGGCTATCATCGCACGCTTCATCAAGGGGCTATTTTCGCACGCTTCACCAAGACGTTAACGCCACGCGCTTCACAAAGTGTTTTCACCACACGCCTCACCAAAGGTTTAAACGCCGTGGGCTGCACCATTTACATTTCCTATGCTAGCGCCGTGCGCATGCTAAAGCACTGCCGACTGTGGATTTTTCCCACTTTCCCCAGATTGTGACCTGTCAACCCCACAAGCAGGCCACCACTTTGGTTCCCCAGGGAGTTCATTCCTTGCAACACAGTTCTCACTCCTCAGGAAGTCAAGTCTCCAGTCACGGCTCTGTTCCCCGTGGAGTCACATTCCCTTGGCACCAAAATGGTCTAGGTGCAAGACCCTAAACTGCATGGTCCAAACTATATGACCTTAAACTGTAGCGGAGGTCTAGCCTCATGACCGTAACTACACAATCCTCGTTGTATGACTCTAAACTGCATAACCACGGTCCAGCTGTATGACCTTAAACTGTAGTGTACGTTCTGATCGCATGACATTAAAAGGCTTAGCACCGTGGTCCAAACTATATAACCGTAACATGTAGCGGAGGTCTAGGTGCACGACCCTAAACTACATGGTCCAAACTATATGACCTTAAACTGTAGCGGAGGTCTAGTCACACGACCTTAAACTGCATAGTCCTCATTGCATGATTCTAAACTACATAACAACGGTCCAGTTGTATGACCTTAAACTGTAGCGCACGTCCTTGCCGCATGACATTAAAAGGCTTAGCAACATGGTCCAAACTATATGACCTTAAAATTTAGCGGAGGTCTAAGTGCACAACCTTAAATTTCATGGTCCTAGCTGCAGGATTTTAAATTGTATAGCCATGGTCCAAGCGACAAGACCTTAAAGCTGTAACGCATGGCCCTGTAGCAAGACGTTAAAACAACGCGACAAATAGTCCATGCGCATGAGTTTAATCTGTAAAATGGATGCACCTCCCTCATCCCCAGCCAGAGTCACATCTATATAGCAACCCATTGTCCGCGTGGAGTTAGGGTCATCCTTATCTCTTCAATCCCCAGTGGGGTTGCACCTATGCTCCGGCCTGACATTCTCAGCAGAATTACATGCATACTATTGCTCATTATCCCCGTGGTAACATTCTTACCCCTTCAATCCCCTTGGGTCAGTCGTGCACCAAGGCATCCTATCCCCAAGAGTTGGGTTACTTTCCCAAGAGCCATGGAGTTCCATCTTTTACCTTAGGGAGTCATTCTTGTCCTCTAATCCCTAGTGAAGTCTTCTTCTTCATCTGAACCTCCTGCCAGTATTAACCATCATTATCCCCAAGGGAGTTGAATTGTTATCCACGGACCTATTCCCCATGAAGTTTCACCTGAATGGCAACCCACCAAAAATGGTTTAGGTGCACGACCCTAAACTATGGTTCATACTATAAGGCCTTAAACTGTAGCAGAGGTCTAGTTGCACGACCTTAAACAGCATGGTCCTAGTTGCATGACTTTAAACTGCATAACCTCGGTCTAAGCTATATGACCCTAAACCATAGTGTGGGTCCTGGCTGCATGATGTTAAACTGTTGTGCACAGGCCCTGGAGGTATGACCTTAAACACGCCCTCACATATGCGCACACCCCCTTTACATGCATCTTCACGCACGGTTTCCCTATCCGACCCATCCGTGTGCACACACCACCTTCATAATTTCCCCAATGAATCCATTCACTTCGTCATTACTATTTATAATCCCCCAATGAGTCTCACCCATGCTCACAAAATGGTGAACCATCCCGTCATCCATACTCGTTAGAAGCTAGTGGGTCACCACTTTTCATCGTCCACACATACATCATCCATCTGTCATAGGTAACCTCGTGCCATGTCCCCAAACTGAGTCCAAACCACCACCATACTTACTCCATGGCCTCAACAGCTTTCCATCTATCTTCACTATGGTTCAGCTGTACGACCTTAAACTATAGTGCACGTTCTGGCTGCATGACATTAAAAGGCTTCGTACAGGTCCCGAAGGCATGACCTTAAACACGCCTTCACAAAAAAAATCAAAAAAAATAACAGGCATAGTGTATACCTGGACAAGGGAATGCCATGAGTAAAAATGACGGACGGGCATGGTCACGAAACCATGAGTAAAAGAGTTCCATGAAAACAAAAACCCGAGCACGGTGAAAACCCAAAAGGGCACCGTGAGCAAAAATGGATGAAATGGGTGGACATGGGTGTAAGGCCATGGGTAAAAGAGCCCAAAAATAAAGGAGGTTGGTGAAAATTGTCTTTATGGTGCCACTTCTCCAGTCTAGGAGAAAACCCGCAAAAACCAAAACGAGTGCCTGAGGGTGCAGGCGATGAACAATAAATCCCTCAAAAGCAAAAATGAGACCCTGAGGGTGCGGATGATGAATAATAAATCCCTCAAAATGCTAAAGATGCTCACAAAGGCAAGAAACTGACAAAGATAGGGCAGAACCTGCCAGAGACTTCAGGGTGATACCTCACCATGAGGCCGCCTCTCCAAAATCCGTCCCTAGCCAACAAGCCCAGACTTTTAGGACAGGACAACAAAAAGCCACCAACCAGACCATGCATGATGAGGGCCCACAGAGGTACCTTGATTGTCAAAAGCAAACCTGGTGTAGCAGTAAACAATGCTGACCAAAGGCTCATAGCACTTGGCAGCTAGATAGGCTCGATTCTGACTAACGAGGTCCACACAAAAGCCTCAGCAGTTAGAATCTCAAATAGTCCCTTGAGGGTGAGAACTTCGACAGATCACTCAAAAGTCTCTTCTTCCCCTAAATTCTCCACAGATGGACCAGTACATTGCATCCAAAAATTTGAGCATCCTAGTTACAACATTGCGTGGATCTCCTCGGCATTCACGTGGTCCTGTGGCTAGGAAGAAAAAATAAATAAAGTCCGAGGAAATTTTCTGAATGTTGTCCTTTTCGCTTCTCTCAATGGACAACAATCGGTGGGGCATGCTGTTTGAAGACATTTTTCAGCACCATGAGTCCCCGGTACGGAATAAAAAGAGAAGCTGGTCAATAAAGCCTGACAAACAGTGAAAACTTCAACAGTCCCAGAATGGCCCAAAACTGATCAAGATCTTCATAAGCACTCCAAAAAGTCTCCTTCCAAGTTTTGTACATTCCGACATGTCTAAGGCAGTGCAGACTGAGAAACAGTTCCGGTAGAATTAGCCTCTAGCACCCTGACACGAACCCCTATAAATGGAACCCTACTTTCGGTGCCTCAAACAACTATGGAACCACCGCTATTGGATCCGGCACGATTAAAACGAACACTCCGAGAAGAAATTAGGGGTAAAAGACCAAAACAGGTGTAGCCACACACTATTCTCGTGCGGCCACCCTGCAAGTAATCACCATTAAAGGGGCAGACACCAGTAGTGACTTGCGACGCTTATATCTCACTCATCAGAGGTCAGATCGTGCCCAAATTTTGTGAGTGTATATATCTCGTCAAGACAAGCATTTCGATATGTGGCACACCCTGTGACGATGCCCAAGCGAGAAAAAAAGCTAGAGAGAAGTTGTTGATCCGTGAAGGAACTTGCAGGAAAATTAGCAGCAACACGCCTTGCTCGAGCGATCAAATCACGGCGCCCGCGAGCCCGATCGACATGAAACCAATTGCATCGCGTGCATAATGTCCATGGCTATCACTGGTCCGAACCCCAAGCATCATAAACGGTCAGATTTCATGCACAAAGTCGATGAAGTGGCTGAAAATTTCGACGTCGAAATTCTAGATTCCGACCAAAACTCAAAAGGTGTGAAACCTCTGTCCCTCTTCATATTTTATCTCCTAGCTGTCCTTTGTAAGCTTCCTCTCTTCTTCTATCTCTTTCCCTCTTTTTCCTTATCTTCATCTTTCTTTACTCTTTCCTCCATGTACTCAAAACGTCATCGGTTTCTCGATAAGAAGGTGTGGTAAGGTTACCTAATTGACAAGAAACCAATGACACCTCTGACCATTCGTCTCCATCTTCTTTGCACTTTTCCTTTCGGACATGCGTGTACGCGTACGCTCGCACCTAAACAAGCTCAGGTCCCTTGACCCACTTGCCTGGATATTCTTATGTGTGTGTGTGGTCGCAGGAAGGAAGGAAGGAGGCCAAGGGAGGCGAGTCCGAACCAACCTCAAACTTGGGGGCCTTTCTTCGTGAACTAAGAGGGCGTCCACGTGAGCCAGCCCGAGCGTATCACGGACCCACGTGAGGTAAGTCCTGTCTCACAACCCAAATTCCTCTCTCATCAATTGGTATTTCTGCCCGCGTCCTCCCTACATGATTCCTGTGAGAGCGGTCTCGAAACCCAGGTCCGTCTCGAACCTGCAACCATGCCACCGGGTTGACCTGACCTGGAGCGCATGATCGAGGAGCCTGACCAAAGGGGAAGAGAGAGAATAAAGAAACGTCTCAAGACTCGGACAACTTGTAGAGGGCAAAAAAGGGATTTAAAGGACGAGCCCTCTAAGAGTTGTCGTTCAAAGACCTTAGTGAAAGTGTTTGAATTAGAGAAGGGAGGGAGAGATAAAAAACTAAAGGTGAAAGAGAGAGAGAAGATACATAAAGAAGAGAGAGACAGAGAGAGAAATATGAAAGACAAAAAAATGAAAATAGGTAGAAGAGCAGAGAGAGAGCAAAAAGTTGAGGGAGAGGGAAGGGGAAGAGGGAGAGAGAGGGGGAAGAAGAAGAGAGAGACAGAAGAAGAATGAGAAGGAAGAGAGGGAGAGTGCACGGACCCACCATGGGTCCGTGAGTAGGAGTGAGAGAAGAATGTGAGGGGGAAGAAAAAAGAATGAGAGAGGGAAATAAATGGGCCCAACGTGGGCTTGTGAGAGACAGAGAGAGACAAGGAAGGAAGGAAGAGGGAGAGAGAGAGAACACGGGCCCGCTATGGACCTGTGAGGGGAGAGAAGATGAGGGAGAGAGAATGAGAGAAAGATAGGGAGAGGAGGCATGGGCTTACGGCAGGCCTGTGGAGGAGATAGACTCGCTTACAAAGAGGTTAGTTGTAAATATTTTTACTAAACATGTATATAGGATAGGGCTGAGAGAGAGTGAGCAAGAGAAACTGTTAGGCCTTCAAAGGCCAAGAGGGAGATGCTGGGTTTTTATGCCGATTTAAAGGCCTTATGAGAGTATGTAATAAATTTTGTTATAGTAGAACAAAGAACTCCAATGGGGGTATGGTCCAAAGGGATCGAAGTTGGCAATATTGTTGCCGAGACTCAGACTAGGTTTCACGAGCTAGGCCAGTCGAATACAAAATCTCTAAAATACCTAGGTATAGAGAATAATGGAGAATGGTCAGTAGAGTTACCTCTTGATGAGGTCGGAGATGCTCAAGGTAGTGAATCAAGAGACAATGTGACCCCTTTGGGTGATTGGTGGGCCTAAAGGGACAAGGGACAAAGCCTCGTCTTATACCATCATACAACATGTATACATGATAGCCGTATCAGGAAGTAAAGCACCAATGAGGGTGATGCATGTACATGTGTGAGAGAAAATCCCCATATGCACCAAATGTGATATGTGTGCACATATTTATGTGACTTTAGACTTATCCCTAGGGGGAATGTGTAATCCATAGATTAGGATTATTTCTCCTCACCTAGTGGCTGACTTTGGTAGTCTAATCATAAACCTCGGTGATGGATTGTGGGTCATGGTAACTACTAAGTTAGTTTGAGAAAATATGTTTGGTTTATTATCTCTAATAGAAAATGGAATGCTTCAGAAGTTTCACATTTTTCTTAACATAGTTAGATCCAAATCCTATCAAATTTATTTAGAATTAATCAACTTGACTTTAAATGAATTTTAGATTGATGAAATGAATTTTTAGAAGTCTCTGGTTCTCAAAACAGACTTCTAAATAAGCTAAAAATAAATTTCAAGTATTTAATTATTCAAAGAGAAAAAAATAGTAAATATTTTCCAAAAGATATTCTCCTAATTTTATAAATACAAATACACATGGGGGTCCATTGTACAACATGGACTTACCATAATATAGCATGTGGGTAGGTACGTGGAGCGCACTTGGGGCTCCATTGGTGGGATGCCCTACATAGTGCATTCGCCTTCCTATTTTGATGGCATTCATGTTGATTGAAACGCAAAGGAAAGGTTGTGAAATAAAAGACCAATTGACTTTTCAAAGAGGCATGTGTAAGATTATGGAGAAAATAAAACAAATAATTAGATATTTTCTCTACACCAATATTTGATGGGATTGAATTAAGGAAACTGAAGGATAACGTAGTGACACCTTCCATTAGATCATGATAGTTAATATATAAATTGTAAAATTAAGGTTTCTCACCCCACAGGTCTCTGATTATCAATGGTCTAGATCTATTCTCCATAAAGATGGTTAACACTAGAAATCTTGACCATAAGCATGAGTCTATAAATAATCTCAATGGGGTCCCATCTTCTACACCAAGTTACTTTTCTCTCCCCCTCACAAAGGTGACATGCCACCCTCTCTCTCTCTCTAATTTCTCTCATCACATTAGCATCTCCAAAGAGTTCGAAAAATATTCTTGAAAGAAAAGAAAAGAGGGCTGCACCCCAGTCTTGTAAGCCTAGAGTAGGCACGCCCTATACACAAAGCTTGAGTTTAGTTTGTGTTCTACATTGCTCTCTGTATTGAAGGGTTTTTAAAGTAGGCTTCTCATACTTATAATATCTGAGAATGATGTTGAACCCGTATGCCATCGGAGAAAGAGATCTAGAGTGGTTGTATCAAATCCAATTGAGATATCTTTTGCCACTTTATTTTTGGTTTATGTAGTTTGTTTCTTGTTCCCAAAAGAATCTTATGTAATATTTGGTTATTGAAACAAAACATATTTATATAGTAATAACAAGTGAATCCATTTTGTGATTCATTTATGTTTACTTTGAGCATATTTTGTAATATTTGAACATTCGTAAGTATTCTAGCCGGTAGAGAAAAAAAAAATGTTAAGATTGTATATATTGTGTTAGTTCACCTAGTCCACCTTTCAACGGGGGCTTTTCCCTTGGGACTACCAAACCTTTCTAAGCCCTTTCAAAGCAGCCGTCTTCTACTTGCACAAGCACATTGGTGGAACCTTTCTATTCCTAGCGTACTCAACAAAATAAAGAAAGGTGCCAGCCGAATTTTAAAAAGTAACGTAAGATTTTATTTCGAGTTATTTGTTTCATAATTACAAGCGGAATCAGCAAGTTGCCACTAAATAAAAACTTGAATACGATCGTAAGCCAAACAAAGACGCCGGCGCTTAAAAATACCTGATGCCGCGCAATACTAAAACTCAAGGTTCATTGAAGGAAAGGGTCTCATCTGCTTCTTCCCCACATTCAAAATTTTCAGGCCTCTTCCCCAATTTCATACCATTCACTGTTGAGACTGGGGAATTGACAGTGGAGAGAGTAACACACCCCACTACTTAGCTTCTTGAGGACCAAAAGTTAGAAAAAGAGAGTCCCTAGCGTACATCAATTGGCATAGAGAGAGAGGAGGGGGGGTGCCTAATGTGAATCAATTGGCTTCTCTCTTCTTAGCACCAAAATGTTGGATCAATATCTCCTCCACAATGGGAACCAAATCCTTGCAAGGCACCCCTTTCCTAATCAAATCCCCAAGGTGGGAATCGGCCCCCACCCTCCCACCCAGATAGATGTCCACCCCCTCCACCATCTTCTTGTTCTCATCCCTTGTCATGCACCCCATGAACCCAATATCAGCCACCTGAACCTGTCCACAACTATTTGGGCACCCCGTCCAATGCATCCGGATAGGCTGATCCACCTCCACATGACGCTCTAACTCTTTTGTGATTTGCAGAGCCCGAGCTTTCGTCTCTATTATTGCTTGACCGCAAAATTGGCTTCCTGTACAGGCCACTAGCCCAGCAGTTAGGCGACCTGGACTTGGACTAAGCTTGGTTTGCACTAGCAGTTCATTTAGGAGGGCATCTAACTTTGAGTCGGGGACGTTGGGGATGATGATATTTTGCTCAACAGTGAGACGTAATTCTCCAGAGCCATAAGTTTCAGCGATGCGCGCCAGCTCGAGCATGTCTGGGGCTTGGAGTCGGCCAACTGGCACATATAGACCCACATAGTTGAGACCGCTTTGTTTTTGGGGATGGGGACCAAAGTAGTCTCTTCGGGACCAGGTGGGCTCCACTAGGTCCTTCTCAGCTGCTCTCTCGAGTGCACTCTCTCCTCTCGGCATCCTCTCGGCTACCTCTGCCCTGAATGCCTCAATCCCCTGCATTTTTTATAATGAATTAGCAGATAATTGAAGATGACAGTTGTCTAACATAGAGTTCAAGCCCCTAGCTGAACTGGGAGGTGCTTGTAGCTGCAGCCTTGAGGCTGGAAACCCAAGCTCACACATCAAACTAAATCTATAGCACAAGAAACACATTCTCAGTGTCCTTTCAATAATTTTGAAATTGAAGTCGAAAAGGAATCAGCATACACATGATGTTCAATTACTATACAAATACACAGTAGAGGATCCACCAACCGTCCATTTGTGTATTGTAAGAGTAGACTTCATGTGTAGGCATCTCATTCCCTTTGAAATAATTTCCAAATTGGGTTATTCGTAAGTTTCCTTACAAGTTCATCAATGAGCCACATCATTCTTGTCTTTTGCCGATTCCCTCTGGTGCCAAGATCACGATATGCCTCCAACATGGCTCTGCACAAAGGCACGACATCCTCTTCTGGGACCCACGCATCAAGGGGCACTGCCTCGGCACATCGTTTTGGGCTAAAGAAGCCTCCCACCAGTAGATTGAATCCAAACCGTCCATTCTTTGTTGCTGGTATGTATGCAAGATCATTGATGTGGGGGTGCTCAAACAGATCATGTGAACCAACCACACAAACATTCCATTTCCGTGGCCTGTGTTATCTAAATCAGTTTCATTTATTCTTCAATTATGAAGATAATTGGATACTACCACAACTTTCCACTAGAGAAAATTGAGTACTGCCTCATCTTATCATTGTATACACTTAAACCAACAAATAACACCAATTTATAATTCAAAAAGTTATGAATATGAGATCAAATTGACATAACTTTGCTCATCTTAATTAGTCATGAGATTTATTGCATGCAAAGGCTATCATACCATTTACTACAAGACATAAAAGGGATATTATACAGTTCAAAAATGCAAACGGTTATCAATAAATGATACCAATATGCTGCTAGCTAGGAAAAGGCGAAAATTCCTCAAACTACTGACCATGAATGTTGAAACACATTTTCCAAACTACTTACCCAACTACAAAGATTTCAAAGTTCTCTGGGACATCAATTCATCTACCTGCTACTTTCTCATGGTGAGATGGCTCCACAGCACATGAACACAGAGAGAGAGACAGAGATCTCATGGTGAGGGTGGTTTCACAGTCACATGAACACACACACACACAGAGGATTTCAAGTAAACTTTGTCTGAAGAAAAAAAAGAAAAGAGAGAGAGGATGATGATGGCAAAGCCTTTCCTGCCCTAAGAAATATGAAAACAAATGATTCAGTGTCTCAGAAAAAATAAAAATACGGAAATTTATCCAAATACTTATGAGAGATGAACTATTATCATTGTACCCATATCTATTTAATGGCAAAACACCCATTGGAAGGCACATGATCATGAGCTGGGATAGTTTCAATTGGGAACAATTGATAAAATATTAAATACTCTATCTTTTATAGGTCATTTGTTGAATTTCCCTAAAGAAAAATATAAAATCTTCTCCTAAAAGTAACGATACATTTGGGATCACCAAATAAGTTGGTTCCTAACATGTAGAGCAATGGTCTAGCCCCAGCTTTCCCATAGAAATCTAATAATAGCAACAATAATAATAAACAACAATACACTTCATGTAATCTTTTGAAGGAGGGGGGCAATAGTCATTGGGTAAATAAATGCGGTAGACACTCTCAACAAATTTAGGGCTAAAATAAGGAATACTAAAGATGCATGGCCACTTTGGAGACTACAATCTGATAAGAGTTAATAAGTGCTGCCTTTGCTCTTGTTCTTTTTAGTTTGGCAAATTTCCTAATGTATTGATGACCCTACCCTTCAACTAAAATGCCCCTTCTTTCAAAAACGAACGTCCAATTTAATGGCACAAAAGCAATAACTAGAAGGGAAGTATTAGTAATAACTAGAAGGGAAAGTGTCAGTGCACAGAAACTCGCCTCAGCCAGGGAACTCGCCGCCTAGCCAAGACGAGTTACTCGGCTGAGTCCAGCACAGGGCCGAGTAACTCAGCCCATAGGGTGAGGCCAAATAACTCGGCCTACACTGGAAAAGTGGGAAGCATTATGATGAACCGTATGAGTCATGATTCATGACTACCTAAAATTGGTAATTGTCATCACCATAATTCAATTCAATGGAGGACAAACAATGGAAAGAAATTAAGATCCACTAAAACATGACCATCACCCAAGCAGTAGCTCCACTCTATGTGCATTACCATCCATTTACAGATTACAGAGAAAATTTTCTCATAATTGAAGAGGTTAAAGAGAGAAAAAGTGAACACTCACAGGTTGGTAATAGCAGGGTTGCCTTGGTCATTGGCAATTATGAAGTCAGTGAGGAGCTTGGTGTAAGGGCGGGTGTCAACAATCTCATGAGGATCAAAACCTGCCAGTGGATTCCCGACTGGGTTTCGCACATTGTCCATTCCGCTCTGCAGGCTCGACAATCCAACGCCTCGCAACCCCTCAAGTACGTCAGGAACGTCCTCCAGCACCACCCCTCGTATCTGCCAGTTCTGCCTGGTGGTTACATCTGCGCAACCCTCTTTCCCATACTTGCCCACCACCTCCGCCAGGTATCGTGTCTGCTCACTTGTGGTCACCCCATTCGGAAGCTTCAGCCTCATCATGAACCGGCCATCTGTAAGCATTGAAAAACAATTGTATTCAATGCAATGTGACTTCTCAAGGGGGTGTTTCATTCTGGGCTAATTTGACAATGGAGCACCACTTTCCTATATCAAACAATCTTAAATCAAATGTATTTTCTCAATCAATAAATCCTGACAATTTGATGAACCAAATTAAGCAAATACTGGATTAAACTCAGAAGGAGTAGACCTCCAAAGAAAGAATTCCCTCCTTTTTTGTAAAACTAATCTAAATTTGATGTCAGAAAATGGAAGAGAGAAGAATTCGCACACTGATGCTTCCTGCGGTGGAAGAGACCGAGCCATTTGAGCCTGACATCGATATCGTCCTTGTGTAACTTGGAGGCGTCAATCTCCTCCATCGACATCTTCGAAAGCTCATCGATCCCATTCTCCATGAACAGCTTCATTGGTTCCTTGTCCAACTTCACCTGCAAACACACACTTAACATTAGGTAGTCTAAAGTAGGGGTGGTTTGAATTTGATAAGAACTTATCCAAATCCAAGACAATTAACATTAAGTAATCTAACGTAGGGGTGGCTTGAATTTGATAAGAACTTATCCAAATTTTTTACCTTCTCTGCGGGGTTGAGGCCCTGCCTAAATTTTTCCTTGAGGACCCAATATCCGTCCCTCTTCTCCACCCTCGGCTCCAACCTTTCCAACTCAACCTCTGATGCAGAAGCAGGGACCCTCACAGGTGCCGTCGAGGCCTGCACCTTCCATTCGGATTTGATTGGGGGCTTAGCTTGGCAGAGGAATTGTAGAGAGTGATACATGGTTCTCTCTCTACTCGTCTCCTTTTACTTCTCTCTCTTATTCCTTGGTTCTCTGCAAGGGGGCAACGCCTCAAATTGGTCTCTCTCTCTTCCTCCCCTGATAGCAGGTGGGAAATTGGACGTGGTGATATATGCATGTAGTGTGGTGGGATTTGTATGCTGAGTGTTTGACCTGTGGAGAGAGGAAGGGCGGGCGGGGGTGGCCCTTGGGTGAGGCAGAAGGCAGAGGTTTGTTCTTCCATACTTTGAAGAACCGCTCTCTCTCTCTCTTCTCACGATCGGTGGCCCTTGAGTGACGCAGGAGACGCCCAGTTTCATTGTTTTTGTATAATTAAAACCTCGCTGCCTTCAAGTTTTCACGTGCTTTCTGTCGGGCAGTGGGCCTTTGTTAAAATACTTTAAACTTCGAGCGTTTAACAGTAAAAAAAAACATGGATTTGGAAAGAAAACGCACAAATGGGGAATTGGACACGCGACGCCTTCCATCGACTTGGAAGATTGAGAGGACCACGTTCTGCAACTGGGTAGATACTTAAAGAGGAAATGAGAATCGATCTGACATGGACTTGAGAATCGGCTCTGGTTTCCTATTGAAATCGAAAATGTCCTTTTTTTTTTTTTGTCAATTTTTATGAACTCTTTTATTTTTTGTAAAAGTTTATATAAGGTTGTAACTTTAAAATGTATAACTACATATTCACCTCAAAAATATATAGAAAAAGTTGTTTCAATCTTGAAAATCCTTTTGATTGATCATCTCAACATCGAGATGTATGAATATGAAAATAAAAAGATTTTGTGACTAAAAAATAGTACATCTTATAACATATTATCTAGACCGTCTATTTTCAAAATTTTCATATATTTATATATCTACTTGATTTTAGCCATTTTTAAAATTTAAAATTTTATAATTAGATATAAAAATAGATTTTGAGATAATCCTACAAATATTTTACATCAAAATTATGTCATGATAAAATTTGAAGGTGTGCTGCAATTGGATTGTTTAAATTGCAATCTTATCGAAACCACACCCTTTTTTTATGGTCAATCTTTTTTATTTTTTTTTAACTTTGTTGAAAGTTGTTGTACGACAAGAGTGAGATTTGTACGAGGTGTTAACCTCATAATATTGAAATAATGTTGAGATTTGCATGTATATCTCGGCACCACTAGAAATCCTTATAGTGGTATGAAAAATCTAGTGGTACGCGGAATTTATGAAGTTGCTAGTTGACCTACAATAATTAGCATTGACAATCTTTTGACAAAATAATATAAAAATGAGAGTGAGATTTGTATAAGGTGTCATCCTTATGCTTTTGAGGCTTAATATTTTGTAGGGATTGTATACAATGAGACCATTTTACATTTGATACAATATGCTCACAATTTCTAGAGAGAGAAAAGAAAGAGAAGGAAAGCAAAATAGAAAAAAAAGGAACTTTTTCTTTTAGAGAGAAAGCTTCTGAAAAAAAAAAATTTCTAAGATAGAAAAGAATATCAGAAAGGGAAATTCTAAATAGACAAGTCTCTAAATGAAATTGTGATCATATTAAAGTTTGTTTCTTAAAAGACTATTGTAACTGTTGAAGTAATAGTGAATTCATCTTTTTCTCTCGTGGATGTATCTTGAAAAAGTGAATCATATAAATCCGATGCCAATAAAATTTATGTATGTATTTTTTTTATTGTATATTTTCCTACTCTTACACACATCGACTTGAACATATCTCTTGTGTGCCATATATCTTAGTTCCACCGCATATAACGATAGTGCTCTAATTTGTGAGCCCAACAAGTGGGAACCCAATCTATTCCAAGTTACTAAGAGCTACTATGTGTCACAATGTGCGCTATTATCAAGAAGAGTAACGTGTTTGTTGATGATGCCTCTAACAATTTGCTTTATATCAAGAAGATTAGCTCCCTAATGATCCAGGTTAGAGGAGGTGATTTTCATTTAATTTAATTTAATTGTTTTGTATTTTTCACTTCTAATTTATGAGGCCGGGGCAATCTATAAGTAGAATTAGCGATCCTGATTAAAGAACTTGACAATTCCTCTCTTATTTTTAACATTCGTAATTTTTATATTTTTTGTAGTTTTTACCTTATCGGAAGATCGAGATCAGAATTGGACAAACAATTCCCATCTGATTTTTAACATTTTTAATGTTCATATATATATATATATATATATATATATATATTTCCCTAGAGAATGGGAAGATCAAGACCAGAATTGGACCGACAATTCCAATATGATTTTTTAACATTTTTAATTTTCAGATTTTTATTATTTTTACTATATATAATTTTGAGTCGCGACCACTTATTCTCTTCCATGATTAGAGGCTTTGCATGAAAGAACCTAGTTAGCAAGTCAAGGAGTAAATCGACAGACCAAAATATCGTTAATAAATTGGTTAGTTCATCAATATTTCAGATTTGGTTCAAAAAACGTAATAAAAAAATTGGATATATAAATATGACAAAATATAAGATTATGATTTGCAGGTATTGCATAGGTATATTAAAGTCATTAAACAATAATTATATAGCTTTACTAGTGTCATTAGAGTAATACTTGATAATTTATTGTTAAAACTTTCAATAAATCCAGGAACAATGAGTATTATATTATCACAACACAAAACATATTGTAGATCTATTGAGAACATAAAGTGAAATAAGAACAACAACAATACTAAACACAAGAACTAATTAGCAAATAACAAAAACTGTGAACCAAGGTATAGAATTATTTTTCTAAGAAAAAAAATAAAACGCCTTCAATATAGTACTGCAGTTAATTAAAAGAAAATATAAAGACCCAAATATTAAAATAATGGTCTATCCAAAATGCTATGCTGTATACCCAGTGAAATAAAAAATAAAAAAAATAAAATGTGGAATTAATCAGAAACAAAATGCCTAAGCAAATTCAAATCACGCACTAAATTCCTAGCTACTAAATCTTTAATATCATTGAATCTCTTTCTTGCTTTTTATAAAGGTGCAATGAGTTTAAAGAAGAAGAACAAAGATTTTTCATTGGGTTACTCTTCTTCTAACTCTACCTATTATTTTGAGATAATACGATTGTTTTGATCACTCTTTTTTTTGGGAATATATTGCTTGTATTTTTTCATATACTTTTTTTAAAGAAAGTCATTAGTGAAATTTTATATGGAATATTTGGTAAATAAATATTTTTAATTTAATTTTATTATTAATGTGCTTATCTTTAAACTAAAATTCAATAACATTAAGTTAATTAAGAAGTAAAATTATAGGGAAAAAGTTTGTTTGAAAAGTTTTTACAAAAAAAAAAGATTACCGATTTGTGTCGGTTCCATTTAAAAATGATGATTTTTTGAAATTTTTTTAAAAAACTCAGAATTCTTGACGATTTAAAAAATTGGAAGATTTTTTGAAAAAATGATATTTTAGACAGACACTTGCCAACTATGTAAAAGAAACAAAATATCAAATCATTTGTGCGTTTTGTAAGTAAACAACCACGGTTGTTGGGTCTCCCACGCCCATTGGTTTAGTAGGTTGGCACCCTGATTGAGGCAAAGTTTCCAGCGTCTATCTTCCAACTTCGAATTTTGTCCATTGGTGAACCAAACATGCTCATATTTTAATGGGATTCAGATCGTAAGCCGAGATGTTTGCTGCGTAGATGTTAATGAAACAGGTAGACTAAAATCTCTCTTTCAGAAAGGTAACTCATAGACTGATGACGTGGGACTAGTCTTTTTCCTTTAGAAAATATTACATCCATTTTCTTTTCTTTTAAAAAAATGGCTCTAGGCAAAGGTGGTCCCATTCGCGGAGCTAGATGCCACCACACGATTTCAATACTACAATTTGTTTGCATCCTCAATTATGTTTTATATTTTATGGTGGTAGAGTGGATCGTACACTTGTAGATCCGTATTGGATTGTTGGATCAACGATTCAAATCGAGTCTCGATCATTTTGAATCAAAGATCTAGAAAAATATTAACATAAAATAAAAATTCAAATAAGAGTCTATGAGGTTTTCTATGTTAATTGAAAAAAAAAAACAAAAACAAAAAAAGAGCCTATGAGGCAGGGATTTAGAAGGGAATCAGAATTCAATGAGCTTATATATATGGGAAAAAGCTGAAGTTAGCCCACTAGCTAACACTACAGTATTAGCCCGGTAGATGCTAAAAACTAAGGTTTGATAAAAATAAAGGAAGAAAAGTAGTGCGGAAAAACAAAAGAAGAGAAACACAAATATTTACGTGGCTTGGCAAGTTGCCTACGTCAACAGAGTTGGTCAGGGCCTGGTTTTCATGGTGAGAAAAAACCCTCTCTCAAACAAACGCGAAGGTTGCGCGCGCGATACATGTTTTAAGCCTGCGTGTGTACTCTTCTTGAAGCGAATAGGAACCAACAACGAGAGAGATTTTTCAACAAGGGCACGTTTAAGCGCTTAGCTTGTCGTTTACGGGGTCGAGGATATATCCGGGCAGTCGCCCTCTTATAACAGTTAGAAGCCCTCCGGCTGTCTGCCAACACGGTTTGAACACGAACTGTCCTCAAACTTTAACACGTCGTCTCGTTCTTTTGCTCCAAAACTTGCAATGTGAATTGTAAGGTACTCCTCTGTAAAGGTCCACTCGAGTAAGGATTGGCTAGCAGAGAAAAGATGAAGGAGAAGTGATGAGAGAGGTCCTTCTATCCGCACAAATGCTGCAAAACTCGACAAACAAAGCGACCAAAGAATCAAAACTCTCTTGACTACCAACTTCGAATGACTCCACCCGAGTGAGTGAGGGTGAGACGTGTATATCTCTCGCAACTCAACTAAACTGTATGGAGACGAAGTTATAGTGGGGATCTGAGTGTTAAAACTCTTGCGACTGCTCTGAGAGGTATCAAGTCGAGCGCATGACGGATAACAGGATAGTATCAATATAGAAGAAGGAATGAAGAAAAATGAAGGGAAGAAAAGGGTTACGAGAAGCTGAGGTTACGCGTGGTCGCAACTCCTTATGAAACGGTGAGTAGTATAAGAGAGAAGGAACAAGACTACATATTTGTTGTGGTCACGCTCAAAGTAAGGATGGGAAAAGGAAAAGATGAGAGAATGACGGGATCACAGGTTTGTTGTAGTTCCGAGTTGTTATGGGGAAGAGAAGAATACAAAAAGAGATGGGGTCGCTGGTGTTGCGGCTCCGAGACTTGTCATGCGGCAAAGGGGAGAAGGGTGCAGAGAGAGACGAGGTCGCAGGTGCTGCGGCTCCAAGACTTATCACGCGGCAAAGAAGAGAAGGGCGTAGAGAGAGAGAGAGAGAGAGAGAGAGAGAGAGAGAGAGAGAGAGAGAGAGAGAGAGAGAG
>NW_006494719.1:1209608-1232298 GCF_000471905.2 Amborella trichopoda
CTTCGAGGCTTATCGTGCGACAAAGGGGAGAAAGGCGTAGAGAGAGACGAGGTCACACGTGCTGCAGCTCCTAGACTTATCGTGTGTTAAAAGAGAGAAAAGCATCGAGAGAGAGAGATGGGGTCGCAGATGTTGCGGCTCCAAGACCTATCGTGCAGCAAAAGAGAGAAAGGCACAGAGAAAGACGGGGCCGTAGGTTTGCTGCGGCTTCGAGTTACTGCGTGAGGCAAGGCGATGTAGAGAGAGGAAGCAAGAGGAAAGAAAAGAAAGATAGGAGAGAGGGTAGACTTGAGACGTTACCCAGCCTGAACACGTTGCCTTAGCCTCTTTGTTTGCACACAAGAAAGAGAATGTTAGGCACGAGTTTGGTGTGCATGGACCACAGGGTAGGCTAAGGCGTATGGGCTAGGGGTAGTTTCTCTCTCTAAAAGGCTTCTCTCTCCTCACCACTGGATCCAAGAGTTATAAGCAAAGCTAAGTAGACACAAGCTAATGCCTCAATTTTGCAAGCTACTGCCTCATTTCATTAATGAATGATCTGTCCCTTTTACAAATGACCAAAGCTTGTTTATATAGAGCAACCCCCAAACATAAGTGGAACGCTTAAAACTAAACTAAATTTATGAAAATTACACATTACATGAATTAAAATAAAATCCCATTTTTTGACATAATGATCAAAATACCTCTTAAATCTTTTGGGCTAATGACGAAACCATCGATCCTTGAGGGGCCTCTCGCTATTGTTAGACTTCAGGAACTTTTTTGGACTCTTATGGTGGTGGTTGGGACGATCCATTGTCGTACAATTGATGCTTGATCCGTTCTGAACATTTTGATGTCATTTGATTGTCTTGAAAAAGACTTTTCCCAATGGGTAAAAATCCGGCCAAGTTCATAGCTTTTGTTCGCCAATGTAGTGCGATTCGTGATGTTCTGAATCCTCTTTTTTATCTTGATTTTGAAGAGGACATTGTTATGATCATTATGCACTAAGATTTGTCCGATTTGATCTTCATTTGAGCACATTCCAAATATGGGAAGTCACTGTAAAATGGGATTCCGACGACCGTGAAACTCTTGTCATCTTCAACCTTGAAATACACGCTATCCGGCCTTCAGTTAAACGCAAACATTATACTAAATTATACCCCTTCACGATGCGATCGCAATGGACTTGTATTTGCATCGATCTGATACCCATATCTTGGGTTATGACTTCTTGAAGTTAACGATGTCTTCTTTCAAAATTCTAATTTTCATGCTTTTAGATTCACTTGAAGTTCTCGTCTCGGGCCACACCATGATGCGTGCCATATGTCAAAATGACCGAGCCGTCGAGGTTTAGTTCATCACCAAATTTACGCTTGTTCCGATTACAAATGAGTGAGCTATGAGCACTTGAAAATCGTCCCTAGAGGTGAAAACACTGTTTCAAGAAATGGCAACTGGTTCACGGAGGTCACACCAGAATAGTATGAACCCTACCCATTTGTGGTAATTTGGGCCCATAATGGTCTTAGAAGGTCTGATTAAGCCCAAAGTTGGTCCTTGGGGGTTTTTTGACGCTCCGAATCAAATGACAATGATTGTTTTGAAGCCCTGAAATGGGGCTGTAGTTATGAGGTTCCCTTTTCAATATGATAGGAGCGGGATTTGAGAATTGAGTTTCATCCTAATCATGTCGAATCTCATTGGAATGTAACGAAACTTTGTGAGCGTCCTTCAGACATCCCAAACTACCCTTTTCATACTATTTGAAGCCATTCCAGTGCTCTTTTCAAAGTTTCCCATTGTGGGCTTGTTTTGCAGTGTTCACATGGTCTGGCAGTGTTTTGGGTAGTGGCAGGACTAGGTTGTTACTGTCTCTCTCGTTATGCGACTCGAGAATACAAGTACATAAAAAATGATGCATAACAACTTGCCCGACCGAATGCTGATTTTCTAAAGTAGCGAGAAGTGTAGCATTCAGAACAAATTTTGATGTCGAAGTTTATCTTTCGAATCCTTACTAAGACTTTTTATTGCCTTTCAACATTTTTTTTTCTCGATCGCCAACATCAGCACAATCCTTGAGGAGGAGATCATGCCAAGCTTCTTCCCGAAGGGGTGACTGAAGTGGATTCTAGTGATTGGGAGCCTTGCTTAAGGGCTTTCTTCCCAATGCCACTGAAATCCGTTTTCTGGAAGAGTGCGCTGATAGGGTTCCTTGTGGAAGGGCTTACTGTTCCGTCTCAATAACACCTCCTAATGGACCAATTACTGGGTTCCCTTGGTGGGCTTTGCCCCAATCTAGTTGGTGGGAAAGGGTTGGTCTGGATTGCACCCAGTACCCAGTACCTTCTGAGTTAGTGCCTTGTTTAAGGGCATTACCTCATACCAGTGGCTTTATTTGTAGCAGCTGAGGGTTGGACTTGATCCCAGTGTTGCAGGAACTTCATTTTGGCTTTGAGGCCGGCTAGTAGGTGCCCTTGGTGGGCTTTTTACCCCAATATAGTTCGTGGGGAAGGGCTGGTCTGGATTGCACCTAGTACCTACCAATCTTCTTTGGCTCTGAATGGGTGCCTTGTTTAAGGGCGTTACCCCACATCAATGGCTTTATTTGTAACAGCTGAGGGTCCTTGGTGGACTTGATCCCTGTGTTGTAGGAACTTCATTTTGGCTCTGAGGCCTGCTAGTGGGTACCCTTGGTGGGCATTTTTCCCCAATTTAGTTGGTGGGGAAGGGCTGGTCTGGATTGCACCTAGTACCTTCCAATCTTCTTTCTATAAATGGTTGAAGTCATCTTTGGTCAAGAAGTTGCATCATTCTATTCATTAGTCTAGGAGCCCTTTTGGGTTTCACCTGAACTGGGTAGAAGTGGTGCCATAAGAATGGTTTTCACCAACTCCTTTTATTGAGGCTCTTTTACCCGTGACCCTGAGGTCGCATCCACCTTTGATTTTCATTTTTACTCAGGGAGCCCTTTTAGGTTTTCAACATGCCCGGTTTTCATTTTTAAGACTCTCTTACTCATGGCTTCATGCTCATACCCGATTGTCATTTTTACTCATTGTGCCCTTGCGGGTTTTCACCATGCCCAAATTTATTTAATTTTTGGTAATTTTACCCATAGTTTCGTGACTATGTCGGCTTGAGGCTTTTTTTTTTTTACTCATGTTTCTTCCTTAATGTTGTATAGGTCAAAGGGATCGTGTTTGCATAAGGCTTCCTAGGTTAATAAGGACTCTGGTAAGATGATGGAGGTGTGACGTAGCCATGTGTTTGTCGCGACATGCGCGTGTGAGTGAAGTGCTGGAGAAAGCTCTTTTGGACGGAGCCATGTTTTTGTGACGGACCTGTGAGCAAATGAAGCATTGCTAAGAAGGCGACACATTTCTGTGATGGAACCGCAAGCAGATGAAGCGTTTTCTAGGAAGGCGACACGTTTATGTGACGAATGGACCCGCGTATAGAAACGGTCTATAAAAGCAGGGGTACAGGGAGAGAGAAGGGCATTCTTTCCCCTCGAGAAATTTCTTACCTCTTTTCCCCCCCCCCTTCTTTTTAGAAGGGATTTTCCTCATTTTCGGAGTGTTCCTCTGTGACTCCATGGCCTCTATTAGTACCAACGTTCGAGCTCCAAAGGGTAATTTTTTCGATTTTTTCTTCTTTTTACTATTTGTGTTTGGTAAAACTCTTTCACAATTTCCCCCTTATCTCCTTGGCTCTCTTTTGCTCATAGCCTTTAGATTTAGGTGTGATGAAAACCTTTTTGTTTTTCAGTCATCTCTTTCTTCTGTTTTTTATATCTTGAACATCTTTCGATTTATTCTATATTCCTTTGCATCCTTTTATGCAAGCATCCAGGCATCACCATTGTGGGTGAAGATGTTCAGCCTCACAAAGGTGCTGATGATGATTGTCATGACCCCGCCCCCCCCGACCCCTACCGTACCCAACCGGAGGGCGACATAGTGTGGGATCATGACCGGAAGTCACGAACGTCACTCAGGTGGGAGTGGCTCAACGCGTGTTAGAAGTGCGTAATCAAAGCAAACCACGAAAATAAAACTAAAATTCATTCCATGAGACAGAAAATAACTCAGCAAAACCATATCTATAAATACATTCATTCATCAAAATGTTTTACAATCAGTTCAAGGCACTACTGGCCCACGAAACAGAGCTACCAAAACATCCCAGTGGTACGGCCACTAAACACCTACTATGAAAAACTTTTGCAGGATCCTTTCCCCAAAACTCCAAGCTTCACATGTTTAGCATGTAAGCCCGCTGTCCGTCTTTCAGATCAAGACTATCACTCTGCAATCATGGGAATAAAAATGGAATGAGCTAACAACTTAGTAAGCGGATCTACACCCTTGCATTTCAACTCTATAAACGGTGATAACAGTTAAAAGTGCTCATTAATTTACAGAGATATTAAGAAAGTTCCCTCTATTATACTCTCACAGTATAAGGATAAACACAGTTCAATAATCAGGAACATGCAGTGCATAAATCACAAATCATTTCATTTTAAGCAAACAGTAAGATTAACAGGTCACAGTTTCACACAGTGAGAGCTAGAGAAGCCTACATCTGAAATGGAAGTTCCATCGATCAGATCAAGGTATTCCTGTAGCATGGAACCTCTACTCTCATTCAAGAGGGATGACAATGACAAGTTGGTGTCCCACTTCGGAATGCCCTTACACACACACACATACGTCCCTAGTGCGCTCTGAGGTATTCGATGGGCAATGGCCTTGCAAGACACGACCCTCTCCTTATACCCTTCTGGCAAGAGAGCGTTACACTACCATTGGGTGTCCCAATGCGTAGTGCCCATATCAATTGGGGGGGGGAGGGAGCGACCACCCTATTATCTACTTTTACTTCTTAACCCCATTCCTATCATTGGGGTCGAGGTACAGTCAATCAGTTGGCGGCAAAGCAGTATCCAACCATTAATAGGTTTCCTATTGCGTGGTGGTCAGTGGCACAGTATCTCACAGTATAAAACAATATCACATTACCCACTATCAATGGGATGCCCATTGCGTAGTGGTCAGAGTCAATATCAGTTTCATAGTCAAAGTATAACAATATCCACTACTAATGGGTGACCCATTACGTAGTGGTCAGTATAGATTCATCTTATCAGTATTACAGAATGACATATTTAGGTGCCTCGATCTCGCCCTCCAGATCTGGATGATCTGGCGGCATGCGTCTTGGGTTTCGACGGAACCCGAGACTTGAGATCGCTCTCTCGAGAATCTTGCTTAAGAACAAGGGCAGGTATACCAACCGATGAGAGAGGAATTTAAGATGGGTTCCGGATTTACTCGGATTGGCTCGCGTGGGCGCCCTCTTAGATCACGAAAAAATCTCTCCAGTCCTACAAATGGTTCAAAATCACCTCCTTTGGCCTATGTTCTTCTGTTTCTGTAATCACACACACATGGTTAATTTTACATGACAAGTGGACCAAAAGACCCCACCTTGTCTTTGGGTGAATGTACACAGGCATGCATATTCAAAGGAGAAAAGAGAAGAAATGCTAAGATGAGGGTTGGGAGAAGGAAGACGAGAGTAGAAAAGAAAAGAAAGAGACATTTGACCAGTGACTAGCCTAGCACAGTGGCCAGATTGGCCCGATGATTGACTTGACGTGGTAGCAAGACGAGCATGGTAACGCGGACTGGCACAACGACAATACTACTCAACGACAGAACATCAATACCAACCAGCCTGACACAACGGCTAGTTCGACGTGGTAGCAAGACGGACACGGTAACTCAGACTTGCACGACGACAATACTGCTCGACGACGAGACTACCATGACAGTGCTAGACTTGTCCCTTAATCAATTAGAGGGAAGAGGAAGAAGAAAGAGAAAGAAGAGAGATAAGAAAAGCAGAGAGATAAAGAGAGAAAAGAAGAAAGATAGGAGGAGAGGAGGAAAGAGAAGAAGAAGAAGAAAAGAATAGAGTAGAGAAGAGAAAACAAGAAGAAGGGAAGAGAGGAGACGAGAAGAGGGAAGAAAGAACAGATAAGAGGATAGAAAAGAAAGTAAAGAAGAGGGAAGAAGAAGGAAAGCAAAAGAAAAGAAGAGAGAAGAGAAGAGAAGAGATAGAAAGGAAAGACAGGAGAAGAGAGAGAAAAGAAGGAAGAGAAGAGAGAAATAAGAGAGAGAAGAGAAGAGAGAATGAAAAGAGAAAAGGAAGAGGGTGAAAGAAGAGAGAAAAAGAGAGAGAAGGGGGGGCATGGACGGCGATGGTCTTTCGCCATCCATGACAAAGAAGAGAGAGAAAAAAGGAACATGGACGGTGATGGTTTCCATCGTCCATGATAGAGAAAGACAGAAACAAGCAAGGAGAAGACACACTCGGTGATAGGGATCTCCGCTTGTGTCATTAGGGACTCAAACATGGCCTGACCCGCCACTCAGGGAAGGGCTCGGTCCAGTGTCCTTATCAAAGAATGAGGAAAAGAATGTCATGCGATGTGATGGGTGTCGTCGTGCGCAACATGGGAAAGGGGAAATTTAGACAGAGGCCTGGCCCGCAACTCGGGTTAAGGCCCGACTCACTGTGCATGTTCCCAAACATGGGAAAGGGGAAATTTAGACAAAGGCCCGGCCCGCCACTAGGGTTAAGGCTCGACTCACTGTGCATGTTCCCAAACATGGGAAAGGGGAAATTTAGACAGAGGCCCGGCCCGCCACTTGGGTTAAGGCCCCGACTCACTGTGCATATTCCCAGAAGATAAAGGAAGCATGAGAATGTTATGCCCGACGATGAGCATTGCCATGCATGACAGAAGAGCAAAGAGAAAGGAAGGAACAAAGTGAGAGCAAGAAAGACAGGCCCGAAGAAAGAGCGTTTAGGGAAAAGAAAGAGGAAAGGAAAGTAGAGAGAGAAGAAAGGAAAGAAGAGAGAGTAAAGGAAAGTGAGGAGAGAGATTGGGAGAAAATCTGAGGAGAAAGAAAGAGACAAAGATTAGGAAAGAGAGAAGAAGAATAAGGAAAGAGGAGAGAAAGAAACATGCATGGCGCTGCCACCGTCGTGTGTGTCAGAGAGAGAAGAAAATAGAGAAAGAGATTTGTGCACGGCATTGCCATCGCCGTGCATGTTCAGACCGAGAAAAAAATAGAGTAGAGAAAGAGCAAAGAAGAAGGGAGAGGAAAAGGAAGAAAGTAGAGATAAAATAGAGAAGAAAAAAAGAGGCATGCACGACGATGATCACAGCCGTGCATGTTTGAGAGGGAGATGAGAGAGACTGAGGAAAGAAGAGGAGAGACAAAAGAGATAAAGACGAGAGGAGGGAGGAGATATAAAGATAGAGATGAGGAGAAAGAAAAGAGATAGAAATGAGAAGAGAGAGAAAGAGAGGGATGAGAGGAGGAGAGAGAAAGAGAGAGATGAGAGGAAGATAGAGAAAATTACCTTATCGAAGGGTACCGACCATTTTCTTATCTCTCCTCTCTCTCTACAAGACGCACCCACAAACTCAAAGTAAAAGCACAAACTTTATTGATCAATTGAAAGTATGTGGGGAGCTAGGGAAGACTTTACAATTAGGTTTAGCATGAATTAATAGAATTGGGCCCAAACATGGGTGGATGCCCAAAAAATGTCCCAATTGATGGTAATTAAAATTATTTTGAATTAAAATAATTTCTAAAAATGGGTGCAAAATGATTGTTTTGCCCCTTCCTAACAATTCATGAAATTTCAAAGCAGTCCTTATTGCTGCCCTAGAACATGTGTGATCTTCTGTGGATGATCCGGGGTTGCTCTATTGTCCGTTTGACCGAAAGATGACTGTTTTCTTGTAGGGCTCGGTATGACAATCGATTTGATACCAACTTCGAGCCATAGATCATGTTTTTAAGCCACGATCATGTGACTTGAAATTTAGATGAATCTTGAAAACTTTGGATCGATAGTGTGCTCATTCCTTAATTTTTCTTTGTTATTTCTTCACTGGATCACACTAAGCATGCCATCACGATCATGTGGCAATAAACGCAGCTCAATTTCATGCTCGGAAGAAGATTTTGGAATCTTGGGTTTTTTGTCGGATTCTGAATTTCGATGGCCGAAATTTGCAGTCACTTTGACACCTTTGTATGCAAAATCTGACAGTTCATCATGTACAACGTTCAGACCAGATATAGCCTTAGACCTTACGCACACAATGGAACTAGTCTCGCATCAATCCCATACATGAGCGCCGTGATTTGGCTGATCGAGCAAGGTGTGTCGCTGTTGATTTTCCTGCAACTTTGCTCACGAATCGTAACTTCTCCCTATATTTTGTCCCTGTTCGGGCATCGTCAAGAGGCATGCCATATATCAAAATGCTCGTCTTGATGAGACGAACATGGTCACAAAATTTGAGTACGATTTGACTCAGAACGAGTAAGATATAGGCCCCATAAGTCACTACTCAAGACTGTAAAAACAGTCACCTTTAGTGGTGATTTGGTGTAGGGAGGGCGCATGGGAATAATGTGTGGCCTACCCCTTTTCGGTATTTTACCCATAACATTGTCTTGGAGCTCTCGATGATGCCAAAACTTGGCCCATAGGGGTTTTCGACCGTGATGGATTCAATGGCGGTGGTCTCATAGGAATTTGATGCACTGAAAATAGAGTTCTAGTTACGGGGTCCATTTCAGAGTGCTAGAGGCTGATTTTTCTGAAATTGTTTCCTTGTCTACACTGCCTTAGACATGTCGGATTGTGACGAAACTTAGTAGGTGACCTTTTGAAGTCTTTATGAACATTTTCACTTGTTTTGAGGAAATTTCGAGACTATCAAGAATTCAACTATAATTCAGGCTTTATTGACCAGCTTCACTTTTTATTTCGCATCGGGGACCAAGGTGCTGAAAAAATGTCTTCAAATAGCTTGCCCCGCCGAATGTTGTGCTCCGAGATAAATGAGAAGGATAACATTCAAAAAATTTCCTTCGGCTTTATTAGTTTTTTCTTCATAACCCCAGAACCACGTGAATGTCGAGGAGATACACAATGCTATAACTAGGATGCGCAGACATTTGGATGCAATGTACAGGTCCATCTGTGGAGACTTTAGGCGGAGATGAGACTTTTTTCAGGGATCCTATTGAAGTCCTCACCCTCAAGGGACTATTTGTGATTCTGACAGCTGAGGATTTTGTACCGACCTAGTTGGCTAAAATTAGGCCCGTTTGGCAACCGAGTGCCATGCTAAAGGGAATTTTTCCCATTTTATCTGGGTTTGTTTGTTTTCTTGTTTGTTGTTTGTTGTGGTTTATATGATGAAGGGCCTTTGATTGGCATCCGTCTGCGTGATGCACCAGATTGTACTTGATGGGCAGGGTACCTCAGTTTATCGAGGTGACTGACTGTGAGTATAACCCCTGCCTACTGCTTGCAGTTTTGTTTGCATAACAGGTCCAAGTTCTGGCTAACTTGGCTTTTCTTGGGGCGTCTTTAGCATTTTGGAGTGCGTTTAGTGACCTCTTGGGAATGATACTCTTCTTCATGAGACTTGTCTTGCCTTCTTGGCGAGTCTTTTGTCCTTCGAGTCCTTTTTGTAAATAAACTCAGGCTGTCAAAATCTTTCTTGATGCTTGACTTTTTGGGTCATGGTATTGTGACCCCAGGGAGTTTTCTTTTGAATGTGGGCTGAAGCCACCTGTTAAGGCGCGTGTGGCATCAACCTGTTTATTGGTCCAAGAGTCCTTTGTGGGTTGTCACTTGGATTAGAGAAGTGGTGCCGTAAATAAAGTTTTCATCAACTTCCTTTTATTTTGGGCTCGTTTACCCATGACCTTTAGGCCTGGTCTACCCTTATTTTTCTATTTTTACTCACGGTGCCCTTTCAGGTTTTCATTGTGCCTTGATTTTTATTTTCATGCAACTCTTTTACTCATGGTTTCGTGACCATGCCCATTTGTCATTTTTACTCATGGCGTTCCCTTGTCCAGGTATACACCATGCCCGTTATTATTGTGAAGGCGTGTTTTAACGTCATGCCATCGAGACCTATGTGAAGCAGTTTAATGTCATGCTGCCAGGACGTGTACTACAGTTTAAGGTCATATAGCTGGACCATGGTGGAGATGGGTGGCAGTATGTTGAGGCCATGGGGTGAGTATGTGGTGGTTTTGACTCACTTTGGGGAGATGGCAGGAAGCTACCTATGAAAGATGGATGATGTATGTGTGGAAGGTGAAAAGAGGTGACCCACTAGCTTACGACAAGTATGGATGACGGGATGGCTCGTCGGTTTGTAAGCATCGGTGAGACTCACTGAGGAATGATGGAGGGTGATGAAATGAACAGACTCACTAGGGAGGTAATGAAGGTAGTGTGCACACACGAATAGGTCGGTTAGGGAAGACGTGCGTGAAGACTCATGTAAAGGGTATGTGAAGGTATGTTTGTAGGAACATATTTGAAGGTCATGCCTCCTGGACTTGTGCAAAGCAGTTTAACGTCATGCGGCCAGGACGTGTACTATGATTTAGGGTCATATAGCTTGGACCGTGGCTACACAATGTAAAGTCATACAAGTACGACCATGCATTTTAAGGTCGTGTAACTAGACCTCCGTTACAGTTTAAGGCTATATAGTTTGGGCCATTATGCTAACCTTTTTAATGTCATGTGGCCATGACATGCACTATGGTTTAAGGTCATATAGTTTGGACCATGGCTTTGCATTTTAATGTCATGCAGCATAGACCATGCCGTTTAAGGTCGTGCAACTAGACCTTTGCTACAATTTAAGGTCATATAGTTTGGACCGTGCACCTAGACTAAGGCTGTGTAGTTTTTTGTCATGCAGCACGGACCATTGTGTGGGTTGCTTAGTAGGTGAGGCTCCATGGGGATAGGTTTGTGGATAGTAATTTGACTCCTTAGGGATAAAATGATTAAGGTCAGTAGGGGTTTTAGATGTGAAGATGACTTCACGGGGAATCAGGGGACGAGTATGACTCCCTGGTGAAACAAAATGAGACTCCATAAGGAATAAGCTTATGGAAGGTAACCTGACTCTTGAGGATAAGACAGCTTGGTGCAAGACTGACCCATTGGGGATTAAAGGGGTAAGCATGACCCTTTTTGGTATACACCTAATTCCACTAGGGATGATGAGCTGCGACACTAGTATAACTCTTACTGGGGATGATGGTAGAACACTCACGGCAGACATGCACGACATTAGCCACAAACCGTAGCAACATACGCGACAGTAGTCTTTGACACACGTAGCACTAGCACGAGCTGCACTGGTATGCACGGGAGTGGTCATGGGCGATAGTAGTACTAGCTCATGCAGTGTTGGTTTCACATGGCATTAGTCTCACTCGGTGATACAGAACACAGTTGGCATTAGCCTGTGTTTGAGCCTCAGGCATGGGCCCCGTCTGGTCCTGCCTATCTGTTGGTTCATACTCGATGTTGCACAGAAAACGGTAAGCCTCTGTTCGGGCCTCGAGTCTAAGCCCGACCCGGTCCGGCCCGTTTGAAGGTTGATACTCGGTGTTGTACAAGCAGCAATAAGCCTATGTTCGGGCCCAACCCGGTCCGACCCATTGCCGTTTGGCCTTTAGGGACTTGTCTGGTATTCTTTGCTTTGTGAGGGCCTTGGGTTCACCTATATAAGGGGATTAACCCCACTTTCACTATTATACCGAAGGTAAAATAGTAATAGAGAGAGAGGAAAGGACTCCCGGTGAGAACTCCGGTGTGAAGCAGAGTACTCGGGTGAGGGTTTGTAGGAAGTCTGGGGAGTAGGAGAGGGTTTTGGCTATGAGGCAAGAGCACTGGTAGGGAAGATAGGGATAGTCGCGGTGGTTGTTGTCGCTGGTATTGAGGAACAGGCAGCTTGCCGAGGCGAACTGAGGTTCCGGCAGTGATTCTTGGGATAGCAAACTGAGGCACTTCCAGTGATTCTGGGGCTCGAGGTGACACACGTGTAGTCTGTTGCACGTGCAAGAGATTCGAGTGATGTTGCTTCAAGTGGTGATAGTCCTGAAGACATGGTCGTTGTTGCCCTTTCGACAATCCCGTCAGTGTTAGTCATAGTCACCATTAGTCCTTGAAGGCACAACCATCATTGAGAACACAGCCGAAGGTAGACCAGTGCCTTAGTGAATGATTGTGCATAGACGGTGGTTGGATAAAGTCCTTTAACGAATGTCTTCTCGACAGTCAGCCAGAACCTTGAAAGCTCCCAGAATGCAGGTCCCATCGAAAAAGGTCCCCATTGTTATCGAGGACGAAGAGCTTCTTATTGCTGAGAACGAAGCGCATCCCTCATCTCAACCTCTTGCTCCAAGGGCCGGGGGTGCGCCAATGCCTTTACGGGGTGATTTTGGTCCGTGCCACTTGATAGTAATGGGCAACATGGTGATTTCTCCTACAACCTTGAGAGGGGGCCTTGCTCTTTCAGCTCGAAGGGAACCTATCATAGGTTCATCTTTTGTAGTGACTTCCTTCTTGGGACAAGTTGTTCATTCTCTCGTTTGGCGCATTCGCAGAGGCTTTGTCGTATCACAGCTCATGATGCCTTTCCCTGTACAGGTTACCAGGCTCAATCGTCGTAATGTTTCTATGGACAATGAACGTGATCTTCTTAGATCCACTTATCATCTTTTCAGTTGGGCTTCTTTCTTCGTGCTGATCATGTTCCCATTTTTGGTGAAAGGATGATAGACAACCTCATAGACTTCAATGTCCCCTGTGCAAACTCATTCAAAGAAAAAGTGACTGAAATAGCTCAACGGGCTGGGGCTGTTTTGGATTTAGAAGAATTGACTTCTATTGGGAAATATGTTTCTATCAGGCCTTTACTCAGGCTCTTCCACGGACCTTTGACTGTCACACATTCTGCGCACACTTGAGTAATCTCAAAACCAATTTGCTCATGCGACAACTTGTTCAGTCAGATTTTCAGATCTTGCCTCCAAAGGTTCCTTCGATATTTCAAGAAATCGTATGTTTTGAAAATGAGGAGGACATAGCAATTCTTGAACGCAACATCAATGATTTAGAAGGCTTACTTAGTATAGCCCGCGAGGTAAGAAAAAAGCCATTTTCTCCCCAGCTGGTGCATGGAGAATATCCCCCTTTATTAAGAAGGTTTTCCCTTCTCTGGGCGGCATCTACGAAGGATGAAATCAAATGGACACAACAGAACAACTATAGGCTTAGTCTTGAGGATTCAGCGAACACCTTCATTTATAATTTTTTTTGCACACAACTTTTTGGGAAATCGTAATAGAATGTCCTTTGTATTTTTACTTTCACTGTATGCTGGAATTTGTAAAATTTTTGAATTCATGAATAAATAACATCTTTTGTTTCATCTTGTTACATTTTGCTGCACGATTCCAATCTTCTTTTTGTTTATTGTTTCTGCCCCTTCATGGAATGGGACATGGAGGAATACCCTACACCTTGCTTTGTTTTATGACAAGTCGTTGTAGCTTCAATGCACTCGAATGGGGGAGCAGTTGCTTATTCTCCTCTTAGTGTTTGATTGAACATGGGGTTATAATTCATCATTCTCATAATGTGTTTAGCTTGCTCGCTATAAATGGTCAAATCAGGAGGGGCATTGGCTTTTGTTCGAGGTGCATTCCCTCCAAGCTCGTTGTAGCTAATGCTTTTAGGGCCGGGGGTGCGCCCCTACCTTCACGGGGTGATTTTGGTCCGTGCCACTTGAGAGTAATGGACAACATGGTGATTTCTCCTACAACCTTGAGAGGGGGCCTTGCTCTTTCTGCTCGAAGGGAACCTTTCATAGGTTCATCTTTTGTAGTGACTTCCTTCATGAGACAAGTTGTTCATTCTCTCGTTTGGCGCATTCGCGGAGGCTTTGTCGTATCACCGCTCATGATGCCTTTCCCTGTACAAGTTACCAGGCTCAATCGTCGTAATGTTTCTATGGACAATGGACGTGATCTTCTTAGATCCACTTATCATCTTTTCAGTTGGGCTTCTTTCTTCGTGCTGATCATGTTCCCATTTTTGGTGAAAGGATGATAGACAACCTCATAGACTTCATTGTCCCATGTGCAAACTAGTTCAAAGAGAAAGTGACTGAAATAGCTCAACGGGCTGGGGTTGTTTTGGATTTAGAAGAATTGACTTCTATTGGGAAATATGTTTCTATCAGGCCTTTACTCAGGCTCTTCCACGGACCTTTGACTGTCACACATTCTGCGCACACTTGAGTAATCTCAAAACCAATTTGCTCATGCGACAATTTGTTCATTCAGATTTTGAGATCTTGCCTTCAAAGGTTCCTTCGATATTTCAAGAAATCGTATGTTTTGAAAATGAGGAGGACATAACAATTCTTGAACGCAACATCAATGATTTAGAAGGCTTACTTAGTATAGCCCGCGAGGTAGGAAAATAGCCATTTTCTCCTCAGCTGGTGCATGGAGAATATCCCCCTTTGGTCAGAAGGTTTTCCCTTCTCTGAGCGGCATCTATGAAGGATGAAATCAAATGAACACAACATAACAACTATAGGCTTAGTCTTGAGGATTCAGCGAACATCTTCATTTATAATTTTTTTTGCACACAACTTTTTGGGAAATCGTAATAGAATGTCCTTTGTCTTTTTACTTTGACTGTATGCTGGCATTTGTAAAATTTTTGAATTCATGAATAAATTACATCTTTTGTTTCATCTTGTTACATTTTTCTGCACGATTCCAGTCTTCTTTTTGTTTATTGTTCCTGCCCCTTCATGGAATGGGACGTGGAGGAATACCCCACACCTTGCTTTGTTTTATGACAAGTCGTTGTAGCTTCAATGCACTCAAATGGGGGAGCAGTTGCTTCTTCTCCTCTTAATGTTTGATTGAACATGGGTTTCCAATTCATCATTCTCATAATGTGTTGAGCTTGCTCGCTATAAATGGTCAAATCAGGAGGGGCATTGGCTTTTGTTCGAGGTGCATTCACTCCAAGCCCGTTGTAGCTCTTGGTCTCATGCATGAACTCCTTTAGGTGTTTTGAAGCGATACGCATGACCCCGATTTGTTTTGGAGACTGCGAACCTTGCTTTTTAACTCTTTTAGGCGAACTTGCTCTTGAGGGAAAGAGTGTTGTCCTTTCCTTGATTGTTCTTTTCCAATAGAATCAAGGAAACACAAAACCTTTTCTGGTGGCTGATGAGTTAGTTCTTCTTCCAAGAGTGTAATGAGGACATGCAAGACTTTTTGATGGTCCGACGTATAGGTGACGCTTGGGACCACGAAATATATCCCCATGACTTCCTCAGTCTCAAGGGTGATTTCTGGTTCTTCTTCTTGCACAAGTAGCTCAGTACAGGAAGTAGAGGGGGAAACCTCATCTTCAAGGGAAGATGGATGGCATACTAGGATGAATGGGAGTTAGAGGGAGAGTTTTGCCTTGCCTTTCTTCCTCTTTAAACATGCTCACGAGCATTCTCCCAATGTCAGCGAAGGTTTTGCCTTCTTCACAAACTTAGGATCACCATCATTTGACTTTTGGGGTGACACCGAATCTGTGAAGTAATACTTGGCATCATCATAGTGATTTTCGATTACAGGAAACGGTCTTCTATCAGCATAGATCGTAGATTGTCTCCCATCTCAACTATACTTGAAGCATTGATGCAATGTGAATGGAACCACCTCCTGATCATGGAGCCATAGGCGGTCGAGAAGGATGTTGTAAGATGTGTCGATGTCGAGCACATGAAATTGGGCATAATCATTTAATTCACTGATCCTGAGACGAAGGCGGACTGTGTTAGCCGGCTTCTCTCTTGACTGGTTGAACCCTTGGACTGTGATGTGAGTCGAAGTGAGATCCTCAGATCCTAATCCCAAATGGCTGAGGATTCTCCTTGGGATAAGGTTGACTGTTGACCCCCCATCCAACATAATTCGGTTGATGGGGCATGCATGTAACTCACCAGTCACAAAGAGAGGGCGATTGTGAAATTTTTCTCCCATTTGCATCCGAGAAGGCCATGCATCCACTTAAGATCGCTGGATCCACCTCAATAGGTTCCACCTCGGTCTTGTATACCTCTGGATTGGAAAGAGCCTGAACCAGAGCCATACGATAATCCTTGAGAGCATGAGTGAGTCATAAATGCTGAGAAGGGCTCGAAGTTTTCTTAGGTGTCCTATCACATCATATTTTACCTTTTCATTATCAGCCTTTTCTGTTCCTAGTCCTGCCACCGGCTTTGGTGGTATAATGGGTTGAAGAGTAGGTTTAGGCAGAAGAGGTTTATTTTGGGCTACTTTCTGGCCTGATTGCAGAACCAACTTGGTTCAGATAGTCTGAGTGGATTGGGTGACAAGGGTTTGTTTTGGAGGAATGGAGGTTTGAGGTTTCGACTTAGGAGGTGGTTGGTATATGGGACCAGCAACATCCTAGGGAATAGAAGGATGGGTGATAGTTTGAAGTATTAGGATGAGGGAGAAGTGGCGGACCAGGAAACTTCAAGATGCTTGGCTTCTGAGGTGGAGGTTGCAGTGTTTGCCCTGATCTCAGGCTCATTTTCCTTGTGCCGGGTGATGCTTTTGAGATTTGTACCATGTGGCAAGCTTCTTGAGAATAGAGGCTTTGCCCTCTTGATTCTCTCAGCCTCTGCTCAAACTCGGGCTCCGGAGGCCACTAGGGTTTCTTTGGCTTTGACCTCTTGTGCTTCTTGATGGAAGAAGATGGCTCTGCGTTAGCTCGAGTTGCCAAGGCGTCAGCAACTATCAAGAATCCAGCCGCCTGGGCTAGCTTCTTTTTCAACCGCCTTCGGTACATCCTGTTTATATTGGTTCCTTCAAGTTCTTTGTCAAGAGCCTCGAAGTCTGGACCTTTCAAGGTTGTACCTGTAGGAGACATAAAAGAGGAAGGATAAGAAGAAGAAGAATAAGAGGAAGGAGAAGGGTCTATAAGTGAGGACTTTTAAGGTTATTCCCCTCATTGGATCCATATGGGTAGCTTTTTACGTCATCACAAGAGTAGGATATGTGCGGGGAGTCTTTTAGGTCTTTCCCCTGCTTAGACCATTAGGGGTTGCTTTTAATGTCGTCACCCTTATTGGACGTGCCTCGATTAAGAGATGGTTCAAGGGTATCCTCTTGATGAGATGAAGGAATAAGGCTGATGGCGAGTGGTATGAAGTCTTGTAAGGTTAGCAAGGGGGGAAGTGGCCTAATAAATTCTAGCTCAGCCGGTGGTTGAGGAACCTTGTTCTACTGAGGAGCAGCCCTTGGTGGTCGTTGTCTTCTAGTCACCTTTGGGGGTGCTTGATTCATCTTGCTAGGTTTATGAACACCCTTAGCTTGACGGATCGCTTCTCGCTTTAAAGACTTGAGCCTGCTCCGCCCTTGATGGACTTTTCATAGCTGGGAAGTCGAGGGTTCAGCGGGATCAGAGGCATCCTTCTGGGAGTCTTATGTTGAAACACCATCCTGGATGGGCATAGTGCCTTGAGGGTGTTCAGCGTAAGCAAAGTAACCTCTCTGGAATTTTTTCGCAACCACAGCTTCAAACCCATAACATTCGTTCAGCTCATGGCCCCATAACTGATGGTATGGGCACCAGTGATTCTCGGTCCCCTAAGCAAGGTGCTTGGGCTGCCTCATAGGCTTAGGAGTGACGAGTCTTTATTGAAGCATCACCTCAAACATGGCTAGAAGAGGGTTCGAATCATCATTTCCCAAGTCTTGGGTCCGGGGGTCCTCTTGTACCAGTGGAGGAGAGACTTGAGGATCCATGTCTGAAACGTCACCAACTTCTTCGCCTCTCTGCATGTTATTCTCTAATAGCTTGTGGAAGTTAGCGCTGAGGTCATGCCCCCATATCTGATGATATGGGCACCAGAGACTCTCGGCTCTTTGAGCCCGATGCTTCGGTTGTCTTGATGGTTTTAGCATGATGAGGCCTTCTTAAAGCATCATGGCAAACAAGACGCGAAGGTTGCTTGGTGCCTCATCTTCATCCTGAACTGTCACTGTGTGGGACACTTCTACTGCCCCGAATGCTTTCTCAAGTTCTTCGAGCTTGATATGACCCTTTTGGATCAAAGCCTCGATAAGATATTTAAGTGTGTAGCATTCGTAGCATTCTTCTGTGGAGTGATTTACCATTCGATAATAAGCACAATATCTTGTGTGCGTATCGATACCAGCTTGATCGGGAAACTTGATCTCGGGCAGCTCAATCATGTTCTGTTCCAGCAATAGTCAGAGTAGTGCAAGAACCCATTCCTTTTCAAAAGGATAAACCTTATTTTGATGTCTGGTCCAATAGTCATCTCGAATAAGGTTTGTAGGTGGGGGTACTCGATTGTATGATGGCTGCTGTTTGCCTGTCTAAGGTGTTATCTTTGCTATGCTTACCCCTTTAGAGAGGTCCAAAGTCTAAGAGGCTGCCTTCTTTGGATCACTGACAGTAATAGCTGCACTGATTACCCCTTTTTGTTGGTTGCCTCGAGTGTTGGTCTAAGAACTACCATTGCTCCGGTTGTTTCCCAAGCTTGAAAACTGTTGTCTTGACACACCATGGTTGTGTGACAGACTCTCTATGCGAACTGATTTAGAGATCAGCTCTGACATGGAGGTCGGTTTGGAGGCCTCAACATGTAGAGCAATCTCAAGTCATAGGTTTCGCACATAGGTCTGAATTGCTTCCTTCTCAAGCATGGAATTGGGATGGCAAGCGGCCTAATCTCTCCACCTTGCTATGAATTGATCTACAGGTTCATCTGGTTCCTGGATCAAGGTGAGAGGCTTGATGGTTTGGACCTCTCTCTCGACCTCATAGAAGCGCTGGTGGAATAGTTTTTTCATTTCCTCCAGAGTATGCACTAAATTTAGGGGAAGCCGAGCATACCTCTGAAAGGCCGGACCGTCCAGAGTTTCAACGAACTGACGGAGGAGCCTCCCATCATCCGCCATCTATCAACATGCCACTATGGGCGATATGCTGGTGTGGGGAGGTTGTGCCATCGAACAGGGGGAAATTCCCTTTATTGTAGTATGAGGGAAACAAGATCTGATCAATGTAGGAGGGATATGGCTTCTAATAAAGCGTTTCACCCTGTATTCCCAGGATTTGTCTGCTCTTTAAGCTATGTCACCATAGCATCAATGTCTGCCTGGGAGATGGGATGAAGGACATAATTGTCTTGTGAGGCAAGGGAAGGAGGATGCCTCGGAGCTGCATCATCTGAATGATGAGAGTTGACCTCATGGTTAGCCGAGTGTCGTGCAATTTCCATGCGATCAATCTCCTCCATCATTACTTGCACCATCTATTTGAACTCATGGTCATGGGACCGTGGCTGCTGGGTGGTCGAGTCATCTTCTATGACGCTTACCACAGTGCAGGATTCTCGCACCTCTTCTTCAGTCGTCATGATTCGTAGAGGATAGAAGGCATTTTTAGGAAGGAGACCCTTAGACCTGGGTGCCCCGACTTTTCTGGTCGGCTCTTTAATCAGGATCTACAGTCCTCTGTCTTGCTTGAGCTTGAGATTGCGATCGACCTCCCTCTAGAACTGAGACTGAGGTCGAGGTTGACCCATCTTCTTAGAGCATGAGAGGGCCGTGTCCATAAGATGGGGCAGTGAATGTCGACCATCGACAGGGGTCAGCATGGGCTGCTGCCTTGGAAGTTATAGTACTTCATCAATCATCAAGACTTTGAGCCGAGCCCCTGTGTGGGCTCCAAAGGCATTGCCGACGTGACGGAGCTGGTTGAGGATGGTACTCTTAGGGAAAAACTTCGAGTACCAGGTCACGAGATCTCCATAGGGAGGAGAAAGGGCGGAAGAAGAGGGGACCGGCTCTCAATGATATCAGAGTCAGGAGAAAGCAGTGACCTAGGAAGGTGGCGAGTGCATGCCCCTTGAAGTAGCATTCCGGGTGACTTGGGGGTCAGCCCGGGCTTGAATAGGTGGTCTAACCTTAGGAAGCCGAGAACTGCGAGTAGGTATCTGCAAGGGAACAGGTGAGGGCCTGCCCCTTATGAGGTGTGTTAGTGTGTGCTGAGAGGAACGACGAAGAGATCATCTTTCGTGAGCTTGGGTTGACGCAGCAACGGCGTTGCCCCGAGCAGTGAGATGCATATGCATTCACATAGGTTTCGGCTCAAGGAGGGCTGATCCTGTACGCATAATCAAGGTAGCACAAGGGCTTCCCCGAGGTGTGACTTGAATGGATAACCCACGA
Organism: Amborella trichopoda; assembly: GCF_000471905.2. Next base: position 1,229,831 of record NW_006494719.1, read on the forward strand.
GTCTTAGAGTGTGTGCGAGAGGTGGAGCTCCAGGGTCTCCGCCTCGATGTGTCGAGCCTCTAAACATAGAGATTCATGATGGTGCAGGAATATGGGGGGTGGCCATATAGCGACCCATAGGAGCAACGACAACTTCCTTTCCTTTTGCAAAAACGGACTGGGTAGTCTTCCGATGTACCTCAGCAATACGACCGACAAGTGACTTGCCGGTGACAGGGTGCATGCTGTGACTGGTAGCATATGTGCTACTGATGCAGGGTGCCTTGGTGGAGGCTCCGCCGAGGCAAGGACATGGGGAGTTAGGGACCTTTAAGTCCCTCCACATGCCTATCCAAGTTAAGACCTGGGAGCTAGACACTGAGTCTTTACTCAGAAGGAAGGTTGAGAACAAAGTTCGACGAACTTGTTCTCGGGGGGAAGTTCATGAATACGAGGATCAGAAAATCCCTAATTCGGATAAACAGGTTAAAGAACCCAGAAGTCATGTAGTGTGTGAAAACAGAAAAACAAAGGAGAAACTAGCCAAACAAGTAAGATCCGATGAAGGGATAGTAAGTCCCTAGTTGAGTCGCCAAGCTGGTTAGGTGCCTCGATCTCGCCCTTTAGATCTGGATGATCTGATGGCAAGCGTCTTGGGTTTCGAGGGAAATCAAGACTTGAGATCGCTCTCTCGGGAACCTTGCTCAAGAACAAGGGCAAGTATACCAACCGATGAGAGAGGAATTTAAGGTGGGTTCGAGATTTACTCGGGCTGGCTCACGTGGGAGCCTTCTTGGATCACGAAGAAAGCCCCTCAGTCCTACAACTGGTTTGAAATCGCCTCCCTTGGTCTGTAGTCTCCTATTTATGCAATCACACACACGTGGTTAGTTTTACACGACAAGTGGGCCAAAGGACCCCACCTTGTCTTTGGGTGAATGTACACAGGTGTGCACATTCAAAGAAGAAAAGAGAAGAAATGATGAGATGAGGGTTGGGAGAAGGAAGAAGAGAGAAGAAAAGAAAAGAAAGCGACATTTGACTGGGTGAATACCCTAGCATAGTGGTTAGATTGGCATGATGATTGACTTGACGTGGTAGCAAGATGGTCATGGTAATGCGGATCGGTACAATAACAATACTACTCAATAGCAACACCAACACCAACCAGCCTGGCACAACTGCTAGTTCGACATGGCAGCAAGACAGACACGATAACTCAGACTGGCACGACGACAATACTGCTCGATGACGAGACTACCATAACAGTGCTAGACTTGTCCATTAATCAATTAGAGGGGAAGAGGAAAAAGAAAGAGAAAGAAGAGAGATAAGAAAAGTAGAGAGGTAAAGAGAGAAAAGAAGAAAGATAGCAGGAGAGGAGGAAAGAGAAGTAGAAGAAGAAGAAAAGAATAGAGTTGAGAAGAGAAAAGAAGAATAAAAGAAGAGAGAAGATGAGAAGAGGGAAGAAAGAAAAGACAAGCAGATAAAAAAGAAAGTAAAGAAGATGGAAGACGGAAAGCAGAAGAAAAGAAGAGAAAAGAGAAGAGAAGAGAGAAAAAAAGAGATAGAAAGGAAAGAGAGGAGAAGAGAGAGAAAATAAGGAAGAGAGGAGAGAAGAAGAGAGAGAAAGAAGAGAGAAAAGAAGAGAGGGAAAGAAGAGAGAAGATAGAGAAGAGAAGGAAAGAAGAAAGAAGAGAGAAGATAGAGAAGAGGAGGATGAAAGAAGAGAGAAAAAGAAGGGAGAAGGGGGGGGCATGGATGGCGATGGGCTTCCGCTATCCATGACAAAGAAGAGAGAGAAAAAGGGAACATGGACGGTGATGGTTTTCGCTATCCATCATAGAGAGAGATAGAAACAAGAAAGGAGAAGACACACGCGACGCTAGGTATCACTGCTTGTGTCGTAGGGGACTCAGACATGGCTTGACCCGCCACTCGGGAAAGGGCCTAATCCAGTGTCCTCATAAAAGAATGAAGAAAAGAAGGTCATGCGTGGCGATGAGCATCGCTGTGCACAACATGGGAAAGTGGAAATTCGGGTAGAGGCCCGGCTCGCCACTCAGGTTAAGGTCCGGCTCACTGTGCATGTTCACAAAAGATAAAGGAAGCATGAGGATATCATGCCCATTGATGAGCATCGTCATGCGTGACTGGAGAGCAGAGAGAAAGTATGGAACAGAGTGAGAGCAAGAAAGACATGGAGGAAGAAAGAGGGTTTAGGGAAGGAAAGAAGAAAGAAAAGAAGAGAGAGCAAAAGAAAGTAAGGAGACAGATTGGGAGAAAATCAGGAGAAAGAAGGAAAGAAGGAGACAGATTAGAAAAGAGAGAAGATGAATAAGGAAGGAGGAGAGAAAGAAACACGCACGACGCTGCCATCGCCATGTGTGTCAGAGAGAAGAAAATAGAGAAAGAGATTCGTACACGACGTTGCCATCGTGTAGACACCACATTTTAAATCTGGCAAATTCTGTGGTTTTCTTGGACCT
>NW_006494719.1:1232572-1360031 GCF_000471905.2 Amborella trichopoda
ATAGGTCACACAACTTACCCTTGGACCCATAACCATTCTGCCAGCCCAGAAACCTTATTACACCCTGTTTTGACCCAAAACTCTGAAAACATCATTAAAGGCTAAGGAACACACCTGACAAGACATTTTTGAATTTGGAGCATTTTTTATTTGTGCGAAACAGGGCGTGCCACCTAGGCGACACGATTCGTTCTGCCCAGATCCGAGGCCTCTTAAAAAACACATTTTGACTGAGCCTTTGGTGGGTTCCGAGAAGATATTCTCCCCAACATATTTTCCCCCTCTCTTTAGCGTCTTTTGGGGGCCATTTAGGGGGAACAGAGAGAGAAACCCAGGGGAAGTTTAAAAACATAATTTTTTTTTGGGAGAGAGACAAGAGACTAGAGATAGAGACTGAAACTCTAGTAGAGGAAAAGAAACAGATAGAGATGAAAAACCTGAGGGAACGACAGGAGAGATAACCCTGGAAATTGTGTCAGGGAGCATGGGCATCCTGAGAGAAACCCCAGCCAAACCCTTGGTACAAAACTCACTACTAGAGACTTGATGATCAAGATCTGGACCAGAAGGGCAAGAGGAGCCGGTTCTGATACGGGCGAGCTCTCGAAGGCTCAAGAGTCCCAGGCCATCCCGCCCGGTATGGTATCATTATTAATCCTATCTCTTTCTTCATTTCTTTATTGATTTATTTTATTTTGATTTATTTTTTATTAATTCTATTATTTAAAAATCGTTTTTTGGATATCTTGGATCATGCTGACTCCGCCACAGATCTGAAAGTAGATCTGCTCATTTCTAGGTAGATCTGGCCTCATTTCTGAATTCGATTTGTCCCACCTTTTCTACCATTGATTTCCTTTTAATTTATCATTTTAAATTTTCAGATCTGACATATCTACATCCGTAGATCTCTCTAATTTTCATGGTCAACAATTTGGCACCCACCGTGGGGCAAATTGAACGTGATCCGAGCATCAAAATTTCGAAAATCTCAAAATCTTTTGAAACTTTTCAAGCATGTTCTAGGTACAATTTTGTGAATTTTTCCAAGGTTTCAGGTTAAAATAAAATATTTTAAAATACAAAAACATATTTTTCTATTTGATCTGTTGTCACTTTATTTTAATTTATTTTCATCAAAAATAATTTTATTTGATAGTTCTCCAAGTTTACAGTAGCCTTATTTCATCAATATCAACAAGAAAAAAATAAAAATAAAAAATAAAAAAAAATGTTTTTTTTTGGCCGACACGGCACGTGCCGCCCTATCACAAAGGTCAGAGAAGAATTTTGGGACCCCACAAGCCTGGTCTAAAGCTTATTTTGTGCTTTTTCACTAATTTTTGGCTTAAAATAAATTTTTAAAAAATATAAAAAATATTTTTCTTTATATAAGTTTGTTCTGCTCTTGACTTTTTCTTTTTTATTTTAGTTTATTAATTTTGGCTGAAACAATTTTTCCCTGCTTTCACGATGCTTAGTTTAACTGTATTTCATCAAAGTCTCCCTAAACCGTGTCCCGTTTGAGACACCCTTGATTTGGGTCACACTCGACTTAGCACGAACTATGCCTGGTTTCACTGCTTTAACCATACATTGATAGGGGTTCCTCTCCCCTCCATCTATATTGTGCCTCAAGCGAGTTTTGCCTCGAAGAGCGCATCACTAGGCACGATCAGTGCCAAGCGCTCACTTGTTTTCTTTCTTATTGTGTGCCTGTGTGCTTGACTTTATTTTCATTTGCGTGCTTCTTTACATACTATAACACTCAGTGCCCAAGAATCCCGGAAAAATAGAAAACAAATTTTTCGAAAACCCTCAAAATCCGCATTAACGGAGTGAGGGGAACCTAGCATTGAGAGCCAAGGCTGTTGGGAGTCACAAAACTTTAACAGTAAGTGCCCCTCCATAATCCTTTACCTCAAAGCAACTCCGCGTATAGTAGGACTTGGCAAAATCGTATAATAGGAGCCTAGGACCTATACGGGATCAGCCTAGCCGCATTTTAGTAGTTTGGAACCCACTCTCAAGCCAAGCCTACCTATAGTACTATATTAGGTCAAAATTTTCATGTGTTTGCTTGCTTATTAATCTTGGGTCTCAACCTGAATCTACTTTTGGTCCGAGTTGAACCCTTTGGGTCTAGGTTCAGACTTGTACCGAGCCTAGCCCAGGTTTGAACCAGGTTTCGCCTTGGTCCGAACCTGGGGCCCTCTTGGTTCGAGCCGAAGGCTCGTTCTTGACTCATCTTTGATCCATTCTAGGTCCATACCTAGTCTGATCATTAATACTCTCTGGGTCCAAGTCCAGGTTTGTACCCAGCCTAGCCCTGGTCTGAACCAGGTTCACACCCAGGTCCGAACCTTGGCCCCCTCTTGGTCCGAGCCAAAGGCTCGTTCCTAGTTCAATCTTGATCTAGTCTGGGTGCACATCCGGTCTGAGTTTCAAAACTCTCTTGATCTAAGCCCAAGGTTGCACTCAGCTCAATCCAGGTCCGAACCAAGCTCACACCCCAGTCCGAACCTAGACCTACCGTTAGTCTGAGCTGAGACTCATGCACCATCTAGTCTAGATCTTAGTCTAGGTTCTAGCATAGCTCTAAGCATAGAGTTTCCTCTAGAGCTAGACTAGGCTTACCTTAGTTCAGGGTTTGAGCTAAAACCCATTTAGTCTAGCAAGTCTAGATTCTAGTCTAGTCTTAGCCTAGGTATTAGTCAAAGTTTTGCCCCTAGAGTTCGGCTAGGTCTGCCCTAAGTCATCAAGTCTAGTTCTGACCTAAGTCTAATTCTAGAACCCAGCCAAAGAGAGTCACTATGTCGTTTATTCAAGGCAACCATGATGATTGCTCCACATCTGACTCTAAACCAATCCTTCCCAAACCTAGAGACCAATATGTTGGAATCCCTTGGAACTATCAACAGAACTAGGGCCAATCCATTATCCATCGTTCAGGTTTTCAATTAAAAGTCGAGTCCCAGGGGTCTAGTCTTAATGCTGAGCTCTGTATGGTCCAAAAAGTTGGCTCCGCTTTAAAAACATTGAACAGTTAGGGGGTTCGGCAGGGCAATGTCCTACAGGGAACCCTACGTAGCCACAGTAGGAGCCGTCTAACTTTAGGCAACCAAAGCAGGAGTCATGCAAGGGAAGAAGTTCTTGCGGCATCTAACGTCAATTCCCAGCACTCGAACCAAGATAACCCCGAGATGCAGCGGTCTTAAAACCAAGACCCACCTACGTCTAGGAGATCCAATCCAACCTCGGGCAACCATAGTACTGCTCACGATGTTCTTAACACTATACGGAGCAGGGGCATCAATTTAGATCAACCCTTAGGTGAGATGGGTGCCCAAGCTGCCCTTTAAAGTCTGATTGACTTAGGTTACACTGTTATGCCCTAGCTCATGGGTTAAACCCAAACTAAGTTAGCGGTATAAGCTAACCCCTAGCACAATGGAGTCAGCCAATTCTTCAATCGGCCCCCTTAGTTCACCCTGTCCAACAAACCGTGCCATTTTTCGCAACCGGTGGTGACACCTATGGGTCAGTACGCCCCTCAGGCACAAGTTTATCAAACTGTCCCAGTGACTGTGACCCATCAACCTCAGGCCCATATCTACCCCAAATCTCAACTTACCAATCTACACTCGAGAACCCACCGACTGGTGGGCCTACTGCCACGTGAAATACTCGACACGAAGGCACTTTAATAGCGATGCATGATATGCTCGTAAAAATGGGCATGCATGATATTCTACCCCCAAAGTCCTATGTTTAAGAGACCCTTTGAGGCATGGAAGACCTTCCCCCTGGGTTTGTCATCCCTAAGTTTAAAAACAAATTCAATGGAAAGAGTGACCCAGATATTCACGTCAACACATACCTCCTCTTCGTTCGAGCCTTACGAGATAAGCCAAATAAGTTGAAGGCCCTGTTTTCACAAACTTTGATCAGCAAGGCTTTAAACTGGCATAAAAAAATAATGACCGCTCAACCACACATAACTCTCTGCACGGTGGGGCACTCCAGTAAATTCCCACCTTAGCTTCCCAAGGTGGATCTCTGAATCATGCCTTCCCCTGATCTTTTCAAGAGAAATACTTAGTAACTCCTTGCAGTCAGAGGAATAACTAGACGACATCCCCAGGGGAATACTCAAGAAAGGCTCACCCTCACTCCGAACCCCAAGAATCAGGGTAACATCCTCAAGGGTAGGGGCAAGCTCGCCGCATCGCAGTGGAATGGAATAGGTCTCCGATCTATATCAGAGACATAACTCCATAATCAAAGCACAATCTTAGCTAAAAGGCCTGATCCGACAGACCAATCCGAGCAAGAGCTTGCATCTGCTCAAGAGTCAACAACGCTGCCCATTTGTGAATAGCAAATAGATGGAATCCATAGTCAACAAAGAACCCCTGCAAATATATATATGTATAATAAAATAAAAAATAAAAAAAAAGAGGGGGGAGGAGTCATCAAGCAGGAGCCATCAAGTTCTCATGCTTCATAAACAAAAAAAAAAAAAAAAAATAAATCATCTCACTAAATGGGTATTCTGGTCATTCAGCACTCGGGAGTATTTTACATCTAGAAGGGAAGTATGGTCATTATACTATTCCTAGTATATGGAGGGAAGAAATAGTCATTCAAAATTAGCCCCAAAAAATAGAGTTCGCATTGAAGGGTATTTTGGTCATTTTACACCCAGAAGCACAGTATGGTCATCCTACCATCCCTAGTTTATGGGGGCAGCAACAGTCATTCAAAATTACCCCTGAAAAATAGAGTTCACACTCAAGGGTATTTTGGTCATTTTTCACCCAAAACCGAAGTATGATCATCCTACCATCCTTAGATTATGGGGACAAAACAGTCATTCAAAATTAGCCCGAACGGGTAGTTTTTACACTCAAGGGTATTTGGGTCATTTTGTACTAAGACATATTTTAGTCATTTTACAGCCAGAAATGTAGTATGGTCATCCTATCATCATTAGTTTACAGGCGTTGAAACAGCCATTCAAAATTACCCTTGAAAAATAGAGTTCACACTCAAGGGTATTTTGGTCATTTCACACTCAAGAGTATTTTGGTCATTTTTCACCCAAAAGCGCAATATGGTCATCCTACCATCCCTAGATTATGGGGACAGAAACAGTCATTCAAAATTACTCCCAACGGGTAGTGTTTACTCTTAAGGGTATTTTGGTTATTTTGCACTCAGGGGTATTTCGATCATTTTACACCCGAAAGCGCAGTATGGTCATCCTTCCATCCCTAGTTTATGGAGGCAGAATCCTTCATTCAAAATTACTCATGAAAAATAGGGTTCACACTCAAGGGTATTTTGGTTAGTTTGCACTCAGGGGTATTTTTGGTCATTTTACACTCAGAAGAGCAGTATGGTCATCCTACCATCACCAAGAATTGGTAATGACCATACCAGGTCCTGAAAGCTGTCTTAGGAACATCCTCTTCCTTAACCCGCAGCTAATGATAACCTGACCAAAGGTCAATCTTAGAAAATACTTGGGCTCCTCGAAGTTGATCAAATAAGTCATCAATTCTGGGCATGGGTACTTATTCTTTACCGTAACCCGATTCAGCCGTCTATAATCAATGCATAGTCTCAAAGACCCATCTTTCTTCTTAACAAATAAAAATGGTGCGCCCCATGGTGATACACTAGGCCGGATGAATCCTTTATTCAATAGTTCTTGCAATTTGTCTTTTAATTCCTTTAACTCTGCTGGAGCCATCCTGTAAGGAGCTTTAAAAATGGGAGCAATACTAGGGGCCACTTCTATTTCAAACTCGATCTCCCTCACTGGTGGCAGAGAGGTTAACCCTTCAGGAAATACCTCTGGATATTCTCTCACCACCGGCATCTCTTCTAACTTGGAGTGGACATCCCGATTTTTTAGTACATAAGCCAGGTATCCCACACTCTTTTAGCCAACAGGCCGGAAGCCTAAAGGGCTGAGATGATGTGTAAAGGGGAAGCATCTTTGATAACCATAAAACTCAGCTCAGGTTGGTTCGGGCATCTAAAAGTTACAGTCTTGTTGTAGCAGTTTACTGTGGCATAGAGGGTGGACAACCAGTCCATACCCAAGATAACATGAAAGACTTGGATGTCTAGGAGTATCAGGTCTATAGGTAACATGTGCCCCTCAAGTGCAACCCCACAATATTTATACGCTATGTCAGTTTCTATAGATTCTCCCATGGGTGTGCATACTACCAAAGTGCAATCAAGTTGTGTAGGTTTAGCATTCAGGTGGCGTGCAAAGTGTGATGCAACAAAAGCATGGAAAGATCCTAGATCAATTAAAATTCTTGCTACAATACCACACATAGAAAGCGTACATTGAATCACAAAGGTTGACGCCTTACCTTGTGGAGAAGACCCGACCTTGTGTCCTTGGTCGGTCCTCTTGTCCTTTGACTGGGCAGTCTTTAACTAGATGTCCTGGCTTGCCACACAGAAACAGGCCCTCGTCTTCCTGAAGCATTATGCTGTCGAATGGTTGCTCAGACCATAATGAGGGTAGACTGTGCGCCGAATGCCCCTTACATCATTCAAAAAAGTCCTTTGGATCTTGACACCGCCCTGATCATTCTTACCCTTAAATTCTTTCCTTGGAGGTGGTCGAGCCTTCCTCTTAAATTTTCGGGTTGCGTCTGGTTAGGTGCCTTGATCTAGCCCTTCAGGTCGAGTCGACCAGGTGATGTGGCTCTGGGTTCGAGTTGGACCCACTTGAGATTGCTCTCTCAAGAAACGTACGATGAAAGCACGGGCAGGAATACCAACCGATGAGAGAGGAATTAGGGTCGCAAGGCAAGACTCACCCTATGTGGGTCTGTGACGTGCTCGGGCTGACTCATGTGGGTGCCCTATTAGATCACGAAAAATGCCCCCCTTGGCCTTTTGACCAGTTTGGAATCGTCTCCCTCGACCTATTTTCTTCTACCTGCAAAACACACACACACATTAGTGTATGGACAAGTGGGTTTGGGGACCCCACCTTGTCACAGGGTGAACACACACGTGCGTGTGTTCTTGAAGAGAAATGGCAGGAATAGCGTAAAACTGTCCATGTCAATTCGACAACCTTACGACATCTCTTTGGCGAAGGACTTTTAGTAAGATCCTACGGCGAGGATAGAAAGAACAAGGGGTGAGATGAAGGAAATAACAGAGAAAAGGTGGAAGGGTTTGAAGGCTACTATGTCTTTCAACTAGTTCCTCAGAGAAAATTGGGGCAGGGGTTGGTTTGGATTTCACCCAACTCCTCAGAGGCAGAGAATAGAGATTTTTGTGAGGAGAGGGAGAAGAAAGTGAAAAACAAAAGTAGTGAAGGTCAGCTTGATGCTCGCTGAACCTTCGAAGAATAGATTCGTTCGACTCGACTGCTAGATGCACATAGTGACAAGACTAGCACGATGATTGGTCTTGCTCAGTAGTTAGACATGCACGGTGACTAGACCCACACAATGGCTAAACTACTCAACGACAAGACAAACGTGGCGACTAATCTAGCACAATGGCTGGGCTTGTGCGGTAGCTAAACGGGCAAGGTAACAAGCCTAGCACAACGACTAAACTACTTGAAAACAAGACTGGCTCGGTGACTGTCTAAGTATGGTGACTAGCCTGGAGCGGTAGCTAGAAGGGCACGGTAATTAGTGCAGGACAACGGCTAAACTGCTCAACATCAGGGCTACCACAACAGTGCAAGGCTCAACCAGCCCTCTGATCAAACAAGCAAAAGGAGAAAAGAGAGAGGAGAAATTGTGCCCAATAATGTGTGCTGCAGTGCGCGGTAGAAAGTGGGAAGGGAAAAGAATCATGCTCGACAGTATTGGCTACCATGCGCATCAGTCAGAGAGAAAGAGGGGAGAATCACGCATGACATTTGCTCTGTCGTGTGCAACAGACAAAGGAAAAAAAAATTGTCATGCTTGGCATTTGCACTGCTATGCGCAACGGACAGAGACAGAAGAGATTGTCACACTCGGCAGTGTGCATTGCCGCGCGTGATAGACTGACGAAAAGAAGAAGATAACGCAGAACATTTGCACTACCGTGCACGATGGACAAAGAGAGAAGAGATCACCACGCTCGGTAGTATCTATTACCGCTTGCAACAGTCTGAGGAAAAGAAGAAGATCATAGCCAGCATTTGCACTGTCGTGCTTGATGGACAAGGAGGGAAGAGAACTTCACACTCGGTAGTATGCGCTGCCGCTCGCAACAAACTGAGAAAGAAGAGAACATGAGATGAGACAGAAATAGAGAGAGAAAGAAGGAGAAGAGAAAGGAAAGGAAAGAAGAAAGAGAGAAAAGGAAAAAGAGAAGAAAGAAAAGGAAAGAAGAAAAGAAGAGAAACGGTAAGAAGAAAGAGAGAAAAGGAAAGAATAAAAGGGAAAGAAAGAAGAGAGAGAAAGAAGAGAGAAAGAAGAGAGAGAAATAAGGGAGAGAAAGAAGAGAAAAAGAGAGAAAGAAGAGAGAGAAAGAGAGAAAGAAAAGAGAGAAGAGAGAGAAAGAATTTACCTTATGCTTGGGGATACCACCAAAAGTCTTCTCTCTCCTCTCTCTCTCTCTAAGACGTGACCCAAAATCTTAAGCAAAAAGTAGAATTTTTATTGATGAAACTTGGATCTTTTACATGACGTGCGTGCTTGTTTATATAGAAGTGGGGGGCAAAGGTTGGTGTACAATAAAAAATTGACTTAATTGTCAAAAATTAACAATTAAAATAATTAAAGAAAATCTAAGAAATGGACCAAAATGATGATTTCGCCTCTGCACCAACAATCCATGTAATTCCAATTGAGTCCCTGTTGTGCCAAAGAACTCTGGCAATCTTCCCGGGTTGTTTTGGGGTTTTTCCCGACTCTGTTCGGTCGAAAGATGACTCTTTTCTTGATTGGCTCGGGAAGACGGTCGTTTTGATACTACTCTCGAACCACGGATCGGGTCTTTGGACCACGATCATGAAGTGCAAAAATCACGAGAAATGTACGATCTTTGTTTAAAGACTACACTCATTCCTTGGTGTTTTTTGATGATTTATTTACTGAACATTGATGAGCAAGTCTTAGTGAGCATTTGGTGACGAACGTGGCTTGATTTAGCGCCCGAACGACCATTTTCTATTTTTGATCATTTCACCGAAATTTTGTTTCTGGTGGTCGGAAAGTGCATCAACTTCCTACTTGTCACACGTCAAATCTGACTGTGCATCACATGCGAGGTTCGGCTCTGATGAAGCCTCAAACCTTATGCTAGTAATGGGTCTGATTGCGGGTTGATTCGACATGCGAGCTCCATGATGTGGCCGCTTGATCGAGGTGTGCTCCTGCTTGAAAACTTGCAACCTTGCCTTGAATCGTGATTTTCTCTTGTGTTTTTCTCCCAGCTCAAGCCACGACATGGGTTGTGCCACATATCAAAATGCTTGAGTTGACGAGATGAACACGCCCATAAAATTTGAGCTTGATCTGACTTGGGATGAGTTAGATACGGTCTTTCAAAATTTGAGCCCGAATCCCATGAACACAGTTTCCATTAATAGAAACTGGTTCACTGAGGGTGCACGGTAATAATGTGTGACTTACCCATTTTGAGTAATTTGGCCATAACTTGGTCCAGGAATGTCTGATCAAGTTGAAACTTGGTCCTTAAGGGTTTTCAGACGTTTCAGATCCAAGGTAGTAGTACCATAGTCATTTGATGCTCCGGTGATAACGTTGTAGTTATAAGGTCCATTTCAGGACGATAGAGGCTGATTTTCCCAAAACTCTTTATGCGTCTACACTGCTTTAAACTCGTCAAATTGTGACGAAAAATGGCAGGTGTTCATAGGAGACCTTTATCAACATTCTTGATGCTTAGTGGGCCATTCTGGGACTGTTGGAAATTTCTTTTTTGGATTAGGGCATATTATCCTTCGACTTCTCTTTATTCCGCATCGGGGATACAAGGTAATGAAAAATGCCCTCAAACAGCTTTCCTAGCCATATGTTGTGCTTCAAGAGAAGTGAGAGGGATAACATTTGGAAAATTACCCTTCGACTTTATTATTATTTTTTTCTCTTGGCCACACGAATGCCGATGAAATATTCGTGTAACTCTGTAACCAGGCTGCTCAGACGTCTGGATGCATTTGTTGCACACTTCGGGGGAGAAGGGACATTGCGGGATGATTTAAAGTTTACTCCCCGTTGAACGTTTTGGCGGCGTTGTTGGCAGCCACACCAGGTTTTGCAGGATGCTTGGTACAACAATTTCTTGCCTGTGGGGGATGATTTTAAAGTCTACACTGTGTTAGACGTTTTGGTGGCGGTAGCACTGATGCGGGCTGATTTTAAGGTCTACACCCCATTAGACGTCTTGGCGGCGTTGTTGGCATCCATACCAAGTTTGCAGGGTGCTTGACATGACTATTTCTTTCCTGTGAGGGATGATTTTAATGCCTATACCCTGTTGGATGTTTTGGCAGCATTGTTAGCAGCCCTATAAGGTTTTCTTTGACAAGCAGAACACCTCTGAGGTCCCATCCTGCCGAGTTCAGTCGGGGGCTTTTTGTTGGCCTATCCCAAACGTTTGGTCTGGTCAGGGAGGGGTTTTGGCGAGGCGGCCTTAAAAGGGCTCTACCGTAGTTTGTTGTGGGCAGGTGTTGACTTGATTTAACAGTTTCTTGCATATTGTGGATGTGGAGGGATGATTTTAATGTCTACACCCTGTTGACTGTCTTGGCGGAGCCACACCGGGTTTTGCAGGATGCTTGATATGATAGTTTCTTGCCTCATGACTTGATATGATAATTTCTTGCCTCATGAATGATCTTGTTTTTGGGTTCTGATAACAGGGAATTCTGCTATTGACGATTTTTTTATTGAAGTGCTGGCTGAAGCTGCATGTGAAGACGAATGCTGCATCAACCTGCTTTATTGGTTTGAGTGCCCTTTTGCGGGTTTTCACTTGGACTGAGGAAGTGATGCCATGAAGATGGTTTTCACCAACCTTATTTTTGTTAGGCTCTTTTGCCCATGACCTGACAGCCATGTCTGCTTTCTTTTTTTTCCATTTTTTCTCACTGTGCCCATTTGGGCTTTCAATGTGCCTGACTTTTATTTACGGAATGCTTTACTCATTGCTTTGTGACCATGCCCGTCCATCATTTTTACTCATGGCATTCCCTTTTCAAGTTTACACCATGCCCATTTTTTTTGTGGGGGCGCGTAGGTCATGCCTCCGGGACTTGGACAAAGCAGTTTAAAGTCATGCGGCCAGGATGTGTCCTACAGTTTAAGGCCATGTAACTAGACCATGATGGTGGTGAACGACAATCTGTGGAGGCCATGTAATGAGTATGGTGATGGATTGACTCATTTGGTGGAGATGGCACGAGACTATCTATGGATTATGGATGGTGTTTAAATGAAAGGTGAATAATGGGTGACCCACAAACTAACAACGAGCATGGATGATGGAATGGCTCGGTGTTTCGTGAGCATGGGTAAGACTCACTGGGGATGAAGTGAAGATGGTGTGTAAATGAGTGCGTGGAGAGCTTGGCATAAAGAAGGTGTGTGTGCGACGGGGGGCACACATGTATGGAGGCGTATTTAAGGTCATGCCATCGGGACTTAGGCGAAGCAGTTTAACGTCATGCAGTCAGGACATGTGCTACAATTTAAGGTCATGCAATTGGACCATTGTGCAAAGTAGTTTATTATCATGCGGCCAAGGCGTGTGCTGCAATTTTAGGGTCATGCAACTGGACCATTTGTGTGAAGTAGTTTAATGTCAGGACGTGCGCTGTAGTTTTAGGGCCATGTAACTGGACCATTTTGCAAAGCAGTTTATTGTCATGCGGCCAGGACGTGTACTACGGTTTTAAGGTCATGTAACTGGACCATTGCACGAAGTAGTTTATCGTCATGCGTCCAGGACATGTGTTGCGGTTTTAGGGTCATGCAACTGGACCGTTTGTGCAAAATAGTTTAACGTCATGCGGCCAGGACGTGCACTATAGTTTAGGGTCAGACAGTTGGATCGTTGCGCAAAGCAGTTTAGCATCATGTAGCCAGGATGTGAACTATAGTATAGGGTCATACAACTGGACCATTGCGCAAAGCAGTTTAATGTCATGGGCCCAGGATGTGCATTATAGTTTAAGATCATACAGCTGGACCGTGGATGATTTTCCATGCATGTGGGTCGCCAATGAGGGTGGAATTACTGGGAGATGTGAAGTGGTTGAGGCTTCATGGGGAATGGGCCCACTGGTGCGCACATGGACAAGTCTGTTAGGGAAGGCATACATGAAAGTGCATGCAAAAGGAGTGGGTGTAGCGACAAAAGGTTGCACAGGGCAGTACAGAGGTATCACGTCTGACAACATTTTTGCAGAGGTCGTCATGATGCATACTGCAGTGGAGTATGCATGGCAACGAACGTGCTTGGTGGTGAGGAAGCGGCAGCGTGTGGTGTGGGCGTGTGTGATGGCAGTCGTTTGGTGAGTGGCGTGTACGACAGCATCTTGTTGAAGTCGGAGACTCATGATAGGAGCATGTGACGCAAGAAGCGCACGGCAGTGAGAGATGCGCTCGGCAGTGAAAAAGCGTACGACAGTGAGAGGCGCGCTTGGCAGTGGGAAAGCGCATGGTAGTCTGAGGTGCGCTCGGATGTGAAAAAGCACATGATAGTGAGAGGAGCGCTCGGCGAGTGAAAAAGCGTTCGGTAGTGAGAGGTGCCCTCGGCAGTGGGAAAGCGAATGACAGTTAGAGGCACGTGTGGCCGTTAGAAAGCGCACGATAGTGAAAAAGCGCACGGTTGTGAGAGGAGGGCTCGGCAATGAGAGGTTGTACGTTGGGTTCGGGCTTAAGGCTAAGCCCGACCCGGTCCAACCCATTACCGCTTGACCTTCTGGACGTGGGCATCCTTTTTTCTTTGTGAGGGACATCTTCGGGAACCCCTGGGTATAAAAGGAGTTTAAGCAGTGAGAGGATGAACTCCGGCTAACAGTGAGTTTTTCGGCGAGAGGAACACACCAGATAGAGGGAGAAAAGGGGTTCGATAGTAAGAAAGGACCTTTGCCGGGAAGAGGAGAAGAAGGTGTGGTGGGATTTTTGGGCTAGGTTCTTCGAGCAGCAGTTGCAGATAGAGAAACAGGGAGGCTTTGGGGTTTGCTCCCTCAAAGTGAACTTGTCGGGAACTGTTGCAGGGAAACCCCGAGGGAGTTGAAGCCTTGTGGGAAGGCTTTGCGCTGGGGTGATGGAAATTTCGACGGTCACGGTGGGTCATAGGTGTGTTGCAGAGGTCTTTCCAGCGACAATCAGTGGTTTTCTAGTAAGGTGGTTAACAGGGCAACCGGAGGGTCACCGGGCAGCCGAGGGGTCATAGGGGAACTGAAGGGTCACCGTTCACTCGTGTGAAGGGAACAACATGCTGGTCAGGTGTCATTTGCACAACGCGTGTCAGCTGAAAAGATGACTATTTACACAGTCGTACGTGTGAAGGTGACACGTGCAAAGGAGGAAAAAGCATGTCATGAACGTCGGTAAAAGAAGCACGACAGAAAGATGCGTTCATCGGTGAAACGTGCGCACGACAGTTAGAAGCGCACGACGGTGAAGAGTGCACGGCATCAGATCGCGCACAATAGTGAAAAGCACGTGGCATCAAGAAACGCGCATGACAGTGAGGAGCATGTAGCAAATAAAACATGCACGACGATGAGGAGCGCTTCGCTTTTAAGACGCGCTAGGTAGTGAGGAGCGATTGACTTTAAAACACGCATGACAGCGTAAAACATGTACTGCGATGAGAAGCATGCGTCTTTAAAATGCGCAAGGAGGCATAAAGTGCGCGTCATCAAGCTGCACCTGTTTGTGAGGAAAATGGCTGAGCACTCGGCTGATGAGGGCCCCACCCCCATTTCAGAAGTTAAGAATCTTCCAAAAGCCAGGGAGTTGGGGACTAGTGACCTCACTTATGAGAGTTTGGTTAGGGGAGGCTTGATCTGGCTCACAGAGCCTGCATGTAAGCCACACTGGCCTCTAAGCATCACCTTTAT
The DNA here is from genome assembly GCF_000471905.2 of Amborella trichopoda. The sequence continues at coordinate 1,246,662 of NW_006494719.1, forward strand.
CAATGAATCGATATATTTTGAAGTTCACGAAGATGGTGATGACAATGTTTTAGATGAAGAGGTGGGGGTTGGACTGCTCCATTTGGTTAGGTGCCTCGATCTCGCCTTCGGATCCAGATGAGCTAGTGACATGTGTCTCTGGTTACAAAGGGAACCTGGGACTTGCGAAAGCTCTATCGGGAACGTTGTTCAAGAACAAGCGTAGGTATACCAACCAATGAGAGAGGAATTTGTTGTGAGGTGAGACACACCTCACCTGGGTCTGTGACTCACTTAGGCTGGCTCACGTGGGCGCCCTCTTAGATCACGTCAGAAAGCCCCCCAGTCGTATATGTGGTTCGGAATTTCCTCCCTCGACCTGTATTCTCCTGTTTCTGTGATCAAACACACTTGGTAAATTTTACAAGACAAGTGGGCCAAGAGACCCCACCTTACCTTTGGGTGAATACACACATGCGTGCACATTCAAAGGAGAAAAGAGAAGAAATGATGAGATGAGGGTTGGGAGAAGGAAGAAGGGAGAAGAAAAGAAAAGAAAGAGACATTTTGCTAGGTGGCTAGCTTAGTAAATTGGCATGATGATTGACCAGACGTGGTAGAAAGATAGGCACGGTAAAGCGAACCTGTATGACGACAATACTACTCGACGACATAATACTAACACCAACCATCTCAGCATAATGGCGAGTTCGTCGTGGCTGCAAGATGGGCATGGTAACTTAGATCGGTACAACAACAATATTGCTCGATGACGAGACTACCATGACAGTGTTAGACTTGTCCCTTGGTCAAATGAAAGAGGAAGAAGAAAAAGAAAGGGAAAGAGGAGAGATAAGAAAAACAGAGAGATAAAGAAAGAGAGAAGAAAAACAAAGAGAAGAAGTAGAAGAGAAAGGAAAGAGAAGAGAAGAAGAGAGAAGTAAAGAGAAGAGAGGAATGTGGAGAGAAAGAAGAGAAAAGAGAAAAGAGAAAAGAAAGGAGACACAGAAGGAAGGGGGAGAGAGAAGTGAGTGAGAGAAGAGAAGGGAGATAAGAAGAAAGGTGAGAGAAGAGAAGGGAGAGAAGAAGAAGAGAGAAAAAGGAGAGAGAAAGAACATGGATGACGATGGGTTCCATCACTCTTGATAGAGGAAAGAGGAGAGAAAAAGAACATAGATGGCGATGAGTTCTACCGCCCATGGTAGAGGAAAGAGGAGAGAGAAAGAACATGGATGGTGATGAGTTCTACCGCTCATGACAGAGGAAAGAGGAGAGAGAAAAAACATGGACAATGATGAGTTCCACCGCCCATAACAGAGGAAAGAGGAGAGAAAAAATACATGGATAAAGATGGACCTCTGTCCTCCATGTCAAGATAGATAGATAGGAACGAGAAAAGGGAAAGACACACACGCCACTAGGCATCGCCGCTCGTGTCTTAAGGGACTCAGACACGACCCTACCCGTCACTTGGGAAAGAGCCCGATTCAGTGTTCTTATCAAAGAATGAGGGAAGGAATGTTATTCACAGTGATAAGCATCGCCGTGTACAACATGGGGAAGGGGAGACTTGGATAGAGTCCCAGCCCGCCACTCAGGTTAAGGCCCGGTTCACTGTGCATGTTTCTAGAGGATAAGGGAAGAATGAGAATGTCATGGCCGGCGATGGGTATCACCGTCCATGACTGGAGAGGAGAGAGAAAGAAATAACAGGTTGAGAGAAAGAAAGAGAGAGGAAGAAAGAGGGCTTAGGGAAAAGAAAGAAAAAAGAAAACTAGAGAGAAAAGGAAGGTGAACAGAGAGACAAAAAGAAAGAAGAGAGAGAAAAAAAGTGAGGAGAGAGGTTAGGAAAGTGTCAGAGGAGAAAGAAAGAAAGAGATTAGGAAAGAGATAGAGGAGAAAGAAGGAAAGAGAGAGAAGGAAGCACGCACGGTGTTGCCACTGTCGTGTGTGTTAGAGAGAGAAAACAAAATAGAGAGAGAAGTTCATGCATGGAACTGCCAATGCCATGAGAAGCAGAGAGAAAGATCAAGCAGAGAGAGAATAAATAAAGAAGGAGAAGAGGAAGAAGAAAAGAGAGAGGAGAGAAAGAAAACTAAATAGAGACAGAAGTTCATGCTTGAAACTACCATTGACACGCATGTTCAGATAGGGAGAAGCAGAGAGAAAGATAAAGCAAAGAGAGAATAAATAAAGAAGGAGAAGAGGAGAGGGAAGAGAGAAAGAAAATGAAGATAGAGGCATGCATGGCTCTGCTACAGCCATGTCTATTCTCAAAGAATAGGAGAGAGAAACAAAGCAAAAAAAAAGAAGAAAGAAAAGATAGAAAGAAGGAGAGAAAAGAATTCGAAGATAAGGAAGAGTACAGAGAGAAAAAGGTCGAAGAGAAGAAAGGAAGAGAGAGAATTACCTTAGGGAAGAGGGGTACCAATTTAATTCTTCTCTCTACTCACTTTCTCTCCAAGTCGTGCCTATCCAACTCAATGTAAAAACCCAAACTTTTATTGATGAGTTGAAAGTATGAGGGGATCTCTTTATAATTAGGTTTAGCATGTATTAATAGAATTGGGCCCTAAACATGGGTGGATGCTAAAACAATATCCTAATTGATGATAATTATAATTTATTTGAATTAAAATAAATTCTAAAAATGGGTGCAAAATGATTGTTTTGCCCTTGCTTAACAATATATGGAATTCCAAAACAGTTCCTGCTGCTGCCCTAGAATGTGTGTGATTTGCCATGGATGATCTAGTTTTACTCTGGTGCCGTTTGAAAAAATGATGATTGATTTTTTGTAGGTCTTGTCATGGCGATTGATATTATACCAACTTCGAGCCACGGATCGTGTTTTAATCCTCGATCATGCGACTTGAAATTTGTGAGAATATTGAAAACATTAGATCGATAGTGTGCTCATATCTTGATGTTTCTTCATGATTTCTTCATTGTATTGCACTGAGCATGCTATCACGATCATGTGACAACAAACATAGCTCGATTTCGTACCCGAACAAAGATTTTACAGTCTTGGGTTTTTGGCCAGAATCTGAATTCTGATGGCCCGAATTTAAAGAAACTTTATCGGCTTTGAGCATGAAGTCTAACCATTCATCACACCCAGGGTTCAGATAAATGGTAGCCCTAGACCTTACGCACACGATGGAACTGGTCTCGTGTCAATCCGATGTGCTAGTATCGTGATATGGCCGCTAGAGCCGGGCATGTCGCTACAGAATTTCAGGCAAGTTCCTTCACGTATCATCGACTTCTCTCTAGCTTTTGTCCTTGCTCGGGTGTCGTCATGGGGCATGCCACATATCAAAATGCTCGTCTTGACGAGACAAACGCGCTCACAAAATTTGAGCGTGATTCTTGGGTGCCATATCTCACTCAGGTAATGATTTTTGGGTGCCATATCTCACTCATCTCGAGTTGTGAGCGCGTTTGTTACGGACCTCGTTGGTCAGAATCAGGCCTATCTGGCAGTCGAGTTCCATGTTGAAAGGCAATTTCCCCATTGAACCTGAGTCTGTTTGTTTTGTTGTTTGTTCTGGATGATCTACTAAAGGGCCATTGGTTGGCGTCTGTCTTCATTGTGCAGCAGAATGTCCTTACGGGTAAGGTACCTTAGTTTATCGAGGTGATCGGCTTTGGGTATAACCCTTGCCTATTGCTAGCAGTTTCAACAATCAGAATACCTCTCTTCTTTGTCCAAGGCATCCCCTGAGGGCTCAATCTTATTGCTGCATAACAGGTCCAAGGTTTAGCTGACTTGGCTTTCTTGGGGCATCTTTAGCATCTTGGAGTGCGTTAATGACCTCGTGGGAATGATGCTCTTCTTCATGAGACATGTCTTGCCTTCTTGGCGAGTCTTCTGCCCTTCGATTCCTTTTTGTAAATTGACTCAGGCTGTTGGAATCTTGCTTGATGCTCGTATTTTTAGGTCCTGATATTGTGACGCTAGGGATATTTCTTCTTAATGTGGGCTGAAGCCGCTTATGGAGGCTAGTGATGCATCAACCTATTTATTGGTCTAAGCATCCTTTGCGGATTTTCATTTCTACTTGGGAAGTGGCACTGTAGAGATTTTTTTCACCAAAATCATTTTATTTAGGGCTCTTTTACCCATGAAATTTTGGCCTTGTCCACCCTTAGTTTTTCATTTTTACTCACGGTGCCTTTTTGGGTTTTCACCATGCCCGGGTTTTTATTCACAGAACTCTCTTACTCATGGTTTCGTGATCATGCCCGTCTGTCATTTTTACTCATGGTATTCCCTTGTCTAGGTATACACCATGCCCGTTATTTTTTTTCTCTTTTTTTTTTTGTATAAAGGCATGTTTTAAGGTCATGCCTTGCAAAGCAGTTATCGTCATGCGACCAGGATGTGCACTACAGTTTAAGGTCATACAGCTGAACCATGGTGGTGATGAATGGCAGTTTGTGGAGGCCATAGAGTGAGTATGGTGGTGGTTTGACTCACTTTTGGGGAGATGACACGAGGCTACTTATAAAAGATGGATGATGTATGGATAGTGGAAAGTGGTGACCCACTAGTTGATAGCGAGTATGGATGGTGGGATGGTTCACCGTTTGTGAGCGAGGGTGAAACTCACTAGGGAGTGATGAATGGTAATGAAGGAAGATGGATTTAATGGGGAGTTGATGGAGGTGGTGTGCATACACAGACGGGTCGGTTAGGGAAGACGTGCATGAAGATCCATGTAAAGGGGCATGTGCGTGTGTGTGGGGGTGAAGCTCACAGTATAGGTGAAGCTCTATGGGGGATAGGTATGTGGATAACAATCGGATTCCTTGGATAAACTAGTTAAGGCTATGCACATGCAGAGAGCTTCGATGGAGATGGTGACTCGATGAGCAATGGCAAATGGAAGTGGGCTTCACTAGGGGTTAGGGGGTAAATGTGAACCCCTAGTGAAAAATGAGACTCCATGGAGAATAAGCTTAGGGAAGGTAACCTGACACCTTGGGGATAAGATAGCTCGTTACGAGATTGACCCACTGGGGATTGAAGCATGACTTTTTTTAGCATACACCTAACTCCATTGGGGATGATGGGCTACAAGACAGGTGTAACTCCTACTGGGAATGATGATAGAACACTCATGGCAGTGATCGAGTTCAGCCATGCACGACACTAGCATGGAGTCACCAGTTACATGAACTACATTGAGTAGTCGCTGTAGCACGGCGTTGTTACGCGCAGCATTAGTCACGAGCGACGTTCATCAGGGAGTTTCATGCATGGCATTAGTCACAAGCTTTCATGCGGTGTTGGTCTGCGTTCGGGCCTCGAGCAAGAGCCCGGTCCAGACTTTGTTCATTTATGTTTGATGCTAGGCGTTGCACTGACGAAGGTAAGCCTCTGCTCAGGTCTCAAGTTTGAGCCCGACCCAGTTCGGCCCATTGTCGTTTGGCCTTCACGAACCTATCTAGTATTCTTGCTTTGTGAAGGGCACTTCGAGGAAGCGTCTGCTATATAAGGGGGTAAACCCCATTTTTCACTGTTTTCACCGAAGTTTAAATGGCTAATGAAAGAGAGAGGCTTCCGGTGAGAACTCCGGCAGAGCACAGGACAGTCATGTGAGGGTTGTAGGATTCTTCTGGTGAGTGTGAGGAATTCCAGCAGGACACTTATGAGGAAGTGTTTGCAGTGGTCTGGTGATAACTCCGGCAAAGAAAGTTCTAACAGAGTCGCACAAGAAACAAGGAACTTTTGCAGGGGTCACTACTGTTGGCCGGTGAGAGTTGAGGAAAGCAGGGGTTTTCAGGAGTTTGCCAAGATTTCATATATGGTTTTGGAAGTACCTGAGAAAGGGAAAGGGATCCAAGTCGCAGCAGGGAGCTACCGGTGAACTTTCGCTACTTTTCGAGAGTTTTCCAATGGTTTTTCACTGCTGGGAAGAAGAGGGGAAGTTCTGCCAGTGAGTTTTTTGGCGTGTGAGAGGGGTTTCTCAGCAAGAAGCTGAGAGGTCATTGGGGAATGAACAGTCATTAGCAGTGAAGGGTCACTGGGAGCTGAACGGCTACCAGTCAACACGTGCAAGGATGTGTGTCAGGCCACATCGTGGCCTACGGTTGTCAAGCGACACTCCCGGGGCTGGAGGTGACATGTGTGCAATTTGTGGCACGTGCAGGAATTTGAGCGGCGCTTCTTCAAAAAACACAAGCAGCGATAGTCCTGAAGGCACGGTTGACGTTAGCCATTTAAGAACTTCGTCGGTGCTAGTCCTTGAAAACATAGCCGACGTTAGTCCTTGAAGACACAACCATCTTTAGGCACAGCTGACGCTGATCTTTGGCAACATAACTGATGTTAGTCTTCCAAAATTCACCCCGTGTTAGTCTTCAGCAAGCACAGCCGGCATTAGGCCTTATTTGACACAAGTGGCATTAGTCACACGTGGCGCTAGTCAGTGCCGTTCACGCACTGTGATAGCCTTGTGTCTTGGTGATTTTCTCATGGCAGTGAGCGCTTAAAGTCAGTCTAATGGCCGGGCCTTCAAACATAATCCTTGACGTGAAGAATCTTCCAAATGGAGGAGAGCTTGGCACCAGTGAATTTACTGGTGAGGGTCTGGTATGGGGTGAACCCATTTGGTTGACGACCCCAAAATGCATAGCGGAGTGGCCTCTTAGTGTCAGTTTCCTTACCGACCTGGTTCGATTTGAGGTCATGGAGGATAATGACGAGAACGTCAGTGTTGAAGAAGGGATGGCTCTTCTTCATTGCATTCACTGAAATGTGGCTTTTGGTGCAAACTTGCCCACTCTAGGAAAGATGATGGTGAAGACAAAGGGGATGATATGGTCTTCTACTGGTCTCAAAGTAGAGGGGGAGCACCAGTACTTGAAGGGGTACTCATCCTGGACCCTCCAGGTGCTCGGGTCACACAAAAACATTCTTGAGAGTGGTTCTTTGTTAGCAGTAGTTCAGTGCTCAGCCGACTATTATGATCGGTGCTCCAACGCCATTAAGGTACTGTTGGAGACTTGTAGTCATGTTACCAACACATGCTCCTTGGACATGGGGAGGCAGGAATCTCCTTACTCGATCTTCAATTCATCGGTGGCCTACCACTGATCGGAGTAATGTATGAAGAGGTCGTGCCTTAGAACTCAGTCATATTTGGCGATGCTAGCCTAGGAGAAGAAGAACTGCCTGCTAGTCTTCAGAAAATCTTTAAGATTTACAAGCTGCTTTATTCCAAGGCTAGGAAAGGTCGGGTGACCGTCACCGAATGGGTGAAATTCTTTTGCGGGGATTACCCCAAGGAGGGTGGTCCAGGTGCTTCAAGAAGGAAGGAAAAGGAAGTTGTGAAGGGGATGCCTCCAATCTACCAACCGGAGACCAGTGATGACTGCGTCTTCTTGGCGACATATTTGGCCCTGGTTCTCTATTCCTGAAGGGGCAGATGACATCCATCCAGGCACATTCTATGTGGCTTGCGACATGGTGAGGGGGCGCCAATACACCCTTGCGCAACCAGTTTTATGCAGTATTTACCACGAACTAGGAGCCATCTCCAAAGGGAAAGCCTATAAAGGCAAAGAGGGGGGCAATGGCCTTGTTGGAGGCAAAGCTTTCCCAGGGGACTTCAAGACACCATTCCCCCTCCATTATATATATGGGTGGTTAAGGGCTTATTTCCCTGCCACTTATGTCAGAAGTCCAGGTACGGGGGAGAAGATATGCCCATTCTTGATGAAGATTTATGGGCAGAAGGCTATCTTTCACAGCACGTGGAACCCTCGTAACTTGTTTGAGAATGAGTTCTTCAGCATGCGTCAGGTCACCTTTCCAATTGGAGGGTTACCGACCATGCCTTCATTGGTGAACTGGGCAAGGAGCTGGATGGTGCCCCCACAACCATCAAGAAGCTCGTGTTTATTTTGAGCGTCAGAGGCGCGGTTTTGGAGTATCGAACCCCACGCAATGCCAAACTCAAAGGGAACTTCCCCCATCGGTTTGCTCGACAGCATGGGCTTGATCAGGGTTGTCCCTTTTCTGTATTCTTTGAAAAACATCAGGGCAGAGTGAACACTGGTAGGAAAGAAGAGCTAGGGACTTTCTATTAATCATGGTTGCCAAAGCATATCCATACCGCATGGTCCACATCTTCAGAAATGACTGAGGTCAGCAAGTATGTGGTACCACATTTAGGCAAAAGGACTCAAGCGACTGAGGCCTATGCGTGTTGGTGGAGGATTACCAGCCAAGGGTACTGGGAGGCTGACCACCCCTGGAAAGGGGAGAATTGCAATTGACGCTGGGATACCAGGCATAAGAGGATACTTAGGACTCCTCCTTTTAGAGAGATTTTTACCATGGACTTTCCTTGGAATTGGGAGGCACTTGGGATACTACGCGAGATAGCAGCAAATGAAACTTCACTACAATTTCTTGCTATGTAGAAGAGAAAGGGGAGCCTTTTTGACAACCTCACCTCTATCTTCAAATGGAAGGAGGGTTGAAAGGTCTAGGGTCATGAAGGGCACCCAAACAAACTTGAATGCATTGATAGAGAGTGGCCCTCATAGTGCTCTTGCTATAGGCTCTTCTCGCAGGAGGAGTTCTGAGACAACTGCTCCTCCACTGGGGGTAGGAGAGCATAGGAAGCATGTTGCCCCCGCTGTCACTCGCACTCCGGCCCGAGCTGTCAGGCCTGCTTGAAAATGCAAGAGTGAAAGACTTGCTATCATCTTGGAACCAGCTGATGGCTCTTCATCTTCTACTTCTTTAGAATTCTCTACTACTCCTTCTGAGTCACCCTCCGCTCTTTGTGAGTCACCTTCTGCCACTCCTGAGCTATTTTCTGCCTCTTTGGAGACTGAGGTAGATGACTCTAGCCCTTATGGGCCCAGCCTCATTGCTTCTGATAGAGAGGGGACACCTGAGCTTGGGGTGGTGCCTAAACGTTTCTGAAGGACTGCTAAATCCGATCTGGCTCCAATGGAGATTGATGGGGCTGGGAATGAAGGTGTTGGAGTTGCTGCTCTAAGAGAAGAACCTGAAATTGATAGGGCTTTCAAACCTCAAGAGATTGTTGGCCCAACTGAAGCAGTGGCTATAGTTGAAGAAACACCTGAGTGTCAAGATGCTACTGCCCCAGGTGATGGAGTTACGGGTTGTGCAAACACAATCCTTTTTGAGAGTTCTGAGACTGGGGCCCCATAGGGCATAAGTCAAGAAGATGAGGGAGTTGAGCTTTTTGTGGTTGACGTTCTGGCTGTAGAAGATGCGGCCCAGATAGAAGAGGCCACAGTTGAAGTGGTGGTCCTTGTTGAGGCTGCTCTAGAGAATGAGCGGCAGAGAGAAGAAGTTGGCCCTAAAAGGGCTGAGGCTGCTTTGGAGCATATTGAGACTGCTCCAGAAAATGAGAGGCAAGGGGAAGAGGTTGGCCTTGAAGGGACCAAGCCTGCTAATGGTGAGGCTGAAAGGCCAGGTGAGGAGACTAATACTATGGCTACCGAGCAGCTTGAGACTGGGCGCCCCTCTGAATCTGCAAATGATGAGACCTTGGGCTTCATAATTGCTCGAGATGAGCCAATGACTCACATGGCTATCATTCCTTCAAGCCTCGCCATTGAGACTGATGCTCCTTCTATTGTGGCTACCCTAGTAGCATCGTTCAGATCTAGTTTCAGTGGGATGTCCGGTATAATCATGGATATGTGTTGCCTGGCCATGCAAAGACTGAAGGATCTGCCCCTTACTTAACTTGACAATGCAATCTAGAATCTAAGGCAAATCGCCCTTCTAGGGGTTGCACCAGAGGTTCTCCCATATTTCGATGGCACCATAAATGAGCTGGAAGGGCGGAGAATAAGGCCCATGCAGGAGGAAGTAACTGCACAGTGGCTAGAGAGTCCACAATTTCCCTCTTTGAAGTCCTCACTCATATGCCATCGTGAATTGGTAAAATCGCAATTACAGGGAAAGGATTCTGCGGCTTCCCAGAGATCCGATCTTTTGAGGAGGCCATCACTTACCACAATAAGGTGATGACCCTGAAGGCGGAGATAGTAAAGCTGACACGAGTGCTTGATAAGTTAGAGGAGGAGACCGCAACTTGGGAAGCAAAGGATAAGGTGCTTGTCGATAATATTTTGACCTATGAGGTTGAGATGGTAGTAGAGTTGGAGGGACGCATCCAGTAGGCTAAGATATCAGCTGCAACATACATGGGGAAGATCAATGAAGTGATTGATCAATTTTGAAAGTGTCGTCTTATTTTCTTTTTCTTTTCCTTTGTTTTTATTCCGTGTAATATCCCCATGGTTTATGAATAAAATTCTCCTTTTTCTTTAGTATGATGCGTGACTTTTTCTTTGTCCATTTTCTTCTTTGCACTCTATCTCTTACTCTTGCTCATTGTTTCTGGGATGTGGAGGAATACCCTACACCTTGCTCTGTTTTATGACAAGTCGTTATAGCTTCAATGACTTGGAATGGCGGAGCAGTTGCTTGTTCTCCCCTTAATGTTTGATTGAACAAGGGCTCATAATTCATTGTTCTCATGATGTGATGAACCTGCTCGCTGTAAATAGTCCAATCAGGAGTGGCTTTAGCTTCTGTTCGAGGTGCATTCACTCCATGCCCATCGTAGCTCTTGGTCTCAGGCATGAACTTCTTTAAGTGTTTTGAAGCGATACGCATAACTGGTTAGGTGCCTTGATCACGCCCTCCGGATCTGGATGATCGGGCAGCACACGTCTCGAGTTTTAGGGGAGACCTGGGACTTTTGAAATCTTTCTCACGAGAACCTTGTCCGAGAATAAGGTAGGTATTACCAACCGATGAGAGAGGAATTTAAGGTGGGTTCAAGACTCACTCAGGCTGGCGCGCATGGGCACCCTCTTAGATCACGAAGAAACCCCCTTAGTAATAAAACTGGTTTAAAAATGCCTCCCTTGACTTGTATTCTCCTGTTTGCTGCAATCACACGTATATGGCAAAGGTTATAAGACAGATGGGTCAGTGGACCTCACCTGACCTTTTTGGTGAACGTACACAGGCGTGCACATTCAAAAGATGAAGAAAAGAACGAGAGAAGAGAGATGGGGAGAAAGAAGAATTTGACCCGGCGGGGAGATCAAAACAGTGAACTGGTGGGTAATTGGCCTGACGCTGTAGCAAAACGGGCTCGGTAACTTAGACTGGTTCAACAGGATTACAACTAGACGTCAATACCGATATTGAATAGCTAGACTCGATGGTTAGTATGTCATGGCGATAAAGCAGACGCAGTAATTCTGACACAACGACATTACGGTTAGACGACATGACTACCATAAGAGGCTAATGTCAACCCTTCCTAATCAAATGAAAGGACAACAGAAAGAATGAAAATCATAAAGAGATAGTAAGAAGTAAGAGAATAAGAAAGAGAGGAAGAGAAAGAAAGAAAGAAGGAGAAGAGTCTGAGAGAAGAGAGAAGGAAAGAGAAAAGAGGGTGAAAGATACAGTCCGCACTAGGCATTGCCGGCTATGTTGGAAGAGGAAGAGAAGGAAAGACACAGTCGGCACTAGGCATCGTCGGTTGGGTTGGAAAGATGAGAGAAAGACGGACACAGTCGGTCCTACGGTTTGTCAGCTGTGTTAAAGAAGTGAGGAGAGAGAAGACACAATCGATACTGGGCATCGCCGGCTGGGGTGGAAAGAGAAGAGAGAAAAAGGACACAGTTAGTGCTAGGCTTCATCGACTATTTTAAGAAAAGACGAGAGAGAAGACACATTCGGCTCCAGACATCGCCCACTGGGTTGGAAAGAGGAGAGAAAAATGACATAGTCAACGCTAGGCTTTGTCAGCTGTGTTTAAGAAAAGAGGAGACAGAAGTCACAGTCGACGCTAGGCATCTCCGATTGGGTTGGAAAGAGAAGATGCAGTCGGCCTTAAGTTTCATCGATTGTAATAGACAAAGAAGAGAGAGAAGATGCAGTCAACGTTAGGCTTCACGAACTGTATTAGATAGAGAAGAGAGAGAAGATGCAGTCGTTGCTAGGCTTCACTGACTGTTTTAGATAGAGAAGAGAGAGAAAGAGATGAGAATGAGAAGAGAGAAAGGGAGATAGAGATGAGAAAGAAGAGAGAGAAAGAGAGATAAATATGAGAAAGAGGAGAGAGAAAGGGAGATATAGATGAGAAAGAGGAAAGAGAAAGGAGAAAGAGGGGAGGAGAGAGAAAGAGGGAGAGAGAAAGAGGGGTATGAGAGAGAAAATTACCTTATTGAAGGTACCGACCCTTTTCTTCAATCTCCTATCTCTCTCCAAGCCGCACCCATGAGTTTAAGAAAAAATGAAGTCTTTATTGATTGATGGAAGAAATGAATCCAAGGTTTTTTACAATTTGGCTTTGCATGCTTATATAGAATTGGGCCAAAACATGGGTGGAAGCCCAAAAACTACCTAGAAGTGAAGATAATTATAATTTAATTGAATTAAAAGAAATTTTAAAAATAGGTACAAAACGACTGTTTTGCCCCTGCCCAACAATGTTTGAAATTCCAAAACAATCCCTGCTGTTGCCCGAGTATGTGCATGATCTTTCATGACTGATCCGGATTTGTTCTGATGCCCGTTACATTAAAAGATAATTATTTTCTTGTAGGGATCGGCATGGCTATTGATTTGATACCAATTTCGAGTCATGGATCGTGTTTTTAAGCCACGACCATGAGATTTGAAGTTTGGATGAATCTTGAAAACATTGGATCGATAGTGTTCTCGTTCCTTGATGTTTTTCTTCATTTTCTTTGCTGAATCATACTGAGCATGCTGTCACGATCACGTTGCAACAAACGCAGCACGATTTCGTGTCCAGATGAAGATTTTGTCCTCTTGTGTTTTTTACAGGAATCTTAAAATTCGGCAGCCAAAATTTACAGCAGCTTTGACACCTTCATTTGTGAAATCCAGCCGTTCATCGTACGTGGGGATCGGGCCAAAGATAACGATGAACCTTACGCACATATTGCAATTTGTTTTCTGCCGATCGGGTATGTGAGCGTATTGATTTGGTCGCTAGAGTGGGGTGCACTGCTGCTGAATTTTCTGTAACTTTCTTCATAGATCAGCAACTTCCTTCTAGTTTTTCTTCCTACTTGGGCATCGTCATAGGGCGTACTATATCAAATTGCTCGTTTTGACGAGACGAACACTCTCACAAAATTTGAATGCGATCCGACTCCAGACGAGTGAGATATGGGCCCCGAAATTCACTACCTGTGACTGTAAAAACAACCACCTTTAATGGTGTTTTGGTGTAAGGTGGCCACATGGGAATAGTGTGTGGCGCAACTCTTTTCTGTATTTTACCCATAACTTTATCTTTGAGTGCCCGATTAAGCCAAAAATTTACCCTCAGGGGTTTTTGACCGTGTCAGATCCAATGGAGGTAGTCCCACAACAATTTGATGCACCAAAAATTTATTTCTAGTTACGGGGTCTGAGGCCAATTTTTTCAAAATTGTTTCTTTGTGTTCATTGCCTTAGACATGTCTGATAGCGATAAAACTTGGAAAATGGCATTTTGGAGTACTAATGAAGATCTTGACCAATTCGGGAGCCATTATGAGACTATCGAAATTTCCACTGTTTTGTAGGCTTTACTAACCTGCTTCCTCTTCATTTCGCACCAGGGACCAAGGTACTGAAAAATTTGTTCAAATAGCTTGCCCCGTCGAATGTTCTACTTTCAGAGAAGCGAGAAGGACAACATTCAAAGAGTTTCCATTGACTTTTCCTCTTTTTTTCTACCACGTGAACGCCACGGAGATTCACGCAATGGTGCAACTAGGATGCTCAGACGTAGGGATGCATAGTTCGCAGGTCCATCCGTGGAGACTTTAGAGGGAGAAGAGACTCATTGAGGGATCTTATCAAAGTCCTCACACTTGTGAGGATTATTTGGGATTCTGAAGCTAAGGATTTGTACGGACCCCGTTAGTCAAAATCAGGCCCGTCTAGCAATTGAGTGCCGTGTCGAAAGGAATTGTTTGCATTTGGTCTGGGTTTGTGTATATCCTTCGGTGTTGAGCCACGTTTCAAGGATTATGTGAATGGTATGCTGAAAGGCCTTATGTCGGTGCCGTCTGCTTCGTGCATCAGTCATTCCTTGGCGAGTAGGGTACCTCAATTTATCGAGGTGACCAACTCTGGGTACAATCACCCCTTCCCACTACTTTGTAGCTACGACAATCATCTGATTGCTGCTCCAAAGTCATGATTGACTAGTTATTCCTTGGCGAGTAGGGTACCTCAGTTTATATAGGTGACCCGCTCTGGGTACAACCACCCCTACCCACTGCTTTACAGCTACAACGACCATCTAATTTTTGCTCCAAAGTCATGGATGACTTAGCTTCCTTAGGACATCTTCAACATCTTGGAAGTATGTTGGTTGCCTTGTGAGAATGATGCTCTTTGTCATGAGACTTGCCTTACCTTCTTGGTAAATCTTCTGTCCTTCGAGTCCTTTTTGGCAAATGGAGTCAGGCTGTCGGAATCTTTTCCTTGAAGCTCGTATTTTTTGGTCCTAGTATGTGTCACCAGGGATTTTTTCTTTTTAAGTGAGGGCTGAAGCCGCCTGTTGAGGCGAGTGTTGCATCAACTTGTTTATTAGTTCAAGCGTCCTTTGTGGATTTTCACTTGAACTTGGGAAGTGGTGTTGTAGATATGGTTTTCATCAACTTCTTTCTATTTGGGGCTCTTTTACCCGTGACCTTTCTGCTATGTCCTCCTTTTTCATCCATTTTTAGTCACGATACACTTTCAGGTTTTCACCTTGCCCAATTTTAATTCACGAAACTCTTTTACTCATGGTTTTGTGACCATGCGCGTCTGTCATTTTTACTCATGATGTTCCCTTATTAAGGTATACACCATGCCCGTTATTTCATCATTTTTTTTTGTGAAGGCATGTTTAAGGTCATTCCCTTGGGACCTGTGTGCAACCTTTTAACGTGATGTAGCCACGATGTGCACTGCAGTTTAAGGTCATACAACTGGACCATAATGGGGATGGATAGTAGTCTATAAGGGCCATGAAGTGAGTATGGTAGTGGTTTAACTTGCTGTTGGGGAGATGGCATGAGGGTACTAGTGAAAGATGGATGATGTATGAAAGGAAGATGGAAAGTGCTGACCCACTAACTTATGACGAGTGGTAGAATGGTTTGCCATTTTGTGAGCGCGGGTGAGACTCATTGGGGAATGATGTAGGATAATGTAATGAATGGACTCACAGGGGATATATTAATAGTGGTGCGCGTATGTGGGGCGGGTTTATGGCCATGCCTCCTAGATAGGTGCAAAGTAGTTTATCGTCATGCGGCCAGGATGTGTACTATGATTTTAGGGTCATAGATCTTGGACCGTGGTTATGCAGTTTAGAGTCATACAACTAGGACCGTGTAATTTAAGGTTATGCAACTAGACCTCTGCTATAGTTTAAGGTCATATAGTTTGGACCATGGTTATGCCGTTTAGAGTCATGCAACTCCGACCATGCAGTTTAAGGTCATATAGTTTGGACCATGGTTATGCAGTTTAGAGTCATGCAACTAGGACCGTGCAGTTTAAGGTCGTGCAACTAGACCTCCGCTACAGTTTAAGGTCATGTAGTTTGGACCATGGTTATGCAGTTTAGAGTCATGCAACTAGGATCGTGCAGTTTGAGGTCGTGCAACAAGACCTCCACTATTGTTTAAGGTCATAAAGTTTGGACCATGCTGCTTAGGGTTGTGCATCTAGACCAAGGCTGTGCAGTTTAAGGTCATGCAGCACGGACCATGGTTTGGGTCACCATGTAGGTGAGACTCCATAGGGAATAGGTTTGTGGATGACAATCTTACTCCCTAAGGATAAAGTGTAATGCCATACACAAACAGAGGGTTCAAATGGAGATGTAGCCTGACGAGGGATCCCCACAGAAGCAGACTTCATTGGGGATTAGGGTGCGAGTATGACCCCCGGGGGGTGAATTATGAGACTCCATGGAGAATAAGTAAGTTGACTCCCTGAGGATAAGAAGCAAAGGAGTGATGACTTGGTGTGAAACAGACCCACTGGGGATTGAAGAGATAAAAAAGACCCTAACTCTACTAGGGATAATGGCTTGCAGTACGGGTGTGACCCACACTGGGGATGAGCGACAGTGGCCTGCTCCTGACTCCATTGGGGATGATAGGTCACACACAGCTTTGCCCTAGTTTGCTTAAAATACACTCGGTGTCAGGTGTAGCAACCATTATTTGTTGAGCACTCAACAGACACTAAGTCTTTGAAAACACACCCGACGCTGAAGTCGGCCAACACTGCCTCTTAACCACTCAGCCGGCGCTACATTGTTAAAAGGTACAGTGGGCACTGAGGAGACATGTGCCACCACTAACGTTGAGTTGCCGAGCACATAACCGGTGCTAGGTTGTTGAAACACAGCCTGCGCTAGATTAGTTCGATCGCATAGACGATGCTGGGTTGTTCAAAACACAGCCAGTGCTAAGGGCGGTGTTATCATTTGAACATGGCCAGCACTGAGTTATTGAGCACAAGACCGGTGCTAGGGTTGTTGAAACTCAACCGGTGCTAGGTGACTTTGACCGCATTGCGGTGCTGGGTATAGATTGGTACTCAAGCCGTAGCCTGAGCCTGACTCGGCATTGATGAGGCGGTAAAGGAAACTTTTCCTGGGCCTCAGGTCAAACCCTACTCGATCCAGCCCATTTTTTGGGATTTTACAGGCGGCAATGAGAGTTGCTCCGGGTCTTGGGTCAAAGGCCGACCTGACTCATTGTCGTTTGGTTTTCCTTAGATGCGATTTGGATTTCCAGTTTGTGAGAGGCGTTTGAGGGTAGTGTTGGCTATATAAGGGGGGTAAAACCCCATTTTCTTCACTTTTCACCGAAGATAAAAAGTTAAACAAATGTTTTTTAACAGTGAGCGGAGAACTTTCGGGTGAAAGCTCCGGCAAGCAGAGGGATTCCAACAAGAGATCAAGTGTTCCAGCAAGCCTTACAGGGAAGGTTTCACCAAGATTGTCAAGGGATTGTCGAAAAAGGAAGAGTTGCAGGAGTTTCTTTGTTAGCACAGGAGGTTTTTCGAGAAGCAGGAGAACTTCGTTTGTGATATTCGAGGGTAGAAGAGTCGAGAAGTGCAACAGTTGTCATTAACACAAGTTTTGGGAAGCTTTCCAAGAGCTTAGGGGGTTTCTCGGTGACTTAGGGAGAGTTGCAGTCCGGTGGGGTTTTGGTGACTTCCCGGCCAATACGCAGGCAGGGAAAAGTCTCTTAGTGAGTTTTCGGCCATGTAGGAGAAGTTCGACAAGACACCAGAGGGTCAAGGGAAACAAAATAGTTGCTGAAGGTGGAGCATCGCAGGGAGGACGAATGGTTGCGAGGCTTTTTTGTTAGTGGAACGGGAGTTTCGGCGAGGAACTTTAGGGTCAGGGGAAACGAACGGTCACGGGAGGTGAACCGTTGCAGAAGGTGGATGGTTGCGTTTTGAAATCATGCAACTGTTTTGGGGAAGCGAAGGGATTTCAACCTTGAAAATGAAGAGTTTCTGAAGGTGAAAAATCATGACAGCATCGTCATTGGCAGAAGCAGAGCCGGCATGACGCAGCAGGTACTGACACATCCAGCACTGACATAGCTGACGATGATGGTTAGAAGAATAACTGGCACTGATACAGTTAGCGCTGATCCTCAAGAAAGGCAGTCGGTGCTGGCCTTTGGAGGACACAGCCGGTGTTGGCTTCAGACGACATTCATCAACACATGTGGAACATCATGACACGCATAGTGCTTCTCGCATGTGGCAGTAAGTTACACACAGGACTTGCAGTGCTTGACAATGAGTTACATGCAGTGATATTCATGCATGACACGGTCATGGGTCGGCAAAGGGTGGTGAATGATGGTAAGACATGACTTGTAATACCTGTTGGAAGCAAAGTCCTTCAGCACAATAGTGAAGTCCATGTTGTTTTGTGGAAAGGCTTCCACTGTGAACAGGGTATGCTCTCCATCATAGGCAGTTCCTTGCCAGAGCAGCCTGTTTTGTATGTTTGACACACTTGTCGAATGAATTCTGACTTGTATGTTTGATATACACATTAGATGAGTTCGCTGGCTTGTATGTTTGATATACACACTGGATGAACTGAAGCTAACTTCTTTGAGTGGTTTCACTTCGTCTTTTGGCCTGTAACTGTCCTCTTATGGCGACACTCGTCAGATGAATTGAAGTTGACTCTTCAAGTGGTTTTGCTTCTTCTTCATGACAAGGGTGCTTCTTCTTCATGAGGAAAGCATTTCTTTTGGGCCTGTAACCGTTCTCTTATCCTCAGATGCAAGAGACAGTGTAGGTTTTTGGTTTGTAACCATCCTCTTATCCTCAAATGTAAGAGACTTGTAACTTCCCTAATAATGGGCTTCTTAGCTTGTAACATGCAACTCGTTTTTACTGCAATAAAAAGAGTTAGAGTTTGTTTGGAATATCTTGCGTACTTTTGCGTTGTGTCTTTGTCATTTGAATATGTATCACGGATGTTATTTCTTTAGGTATCGCCCATTGATAGGGGACATTGCCTCCTCTCCATCAGGATATGCCAATATGTAGGCTCCATTTGGTGAGACCTTTTTTACTATAAAAGGACCTTCCCACTTCCCTTTCCGACGTCCATGCATAACAATTGGCCTCTTGATGGCTAAAACAGATCGCCACGGGCGAATGAACGGACCTTGACTGACTTGTCAAAGGCCCTCTTCGTTCTCCCTTGTTTGAGTTCAAGGTTCTGCTGAGCCTCTAGCCTCTTTTCATCGAGTGCATCCAATTCTTGATACTGGAGCTTGACTCTCTCATCTTCAGTTATTCCTTGGTGAATAGGGACTCGCAGTGAAGGGACTTGAATTTCATAAGGTAAAATTGCTTCACGCCCCTAAACCAGAGAATAAGGAGTGGACTCAGTAGCATTTCGTATGGTAGTGCGATAGGCCCATAATGCTTAGGGAAGCCTCTCATGCCAATTCTTTTTCGTCTTTGATGCCGATTTTCATAAAACGTTGCACAATGTCTTATTGAAAGCCTCAGCTAATCCATTTGCCTGAGGATGGTACATAGTTGATAACTTTCATTCAAAACCAAACTGGTTGACCAAACGATCAATATGGTGGCTTCGAAATTGGGGACCATTGTAAGATATAATCTTGTCAGGCACTCCGAACTGATATATGATGTGATGATGAACGAAAGGGGCCACTGTTGTCCCATGAACTCTTAAGGGGGACTACTTCAGCCCACTTAGAGAAATAGTTTGTTGCGGCTAAAATAAAGACATGACCCATCAACGAAGGAGGGTCAATAGGCCCCACAATGTCCATACCCCATTGTGAAAAGGGCCATGATGCCACTGTAGGGTGTAAGGGTTCTGAAGGCTGGTGAACAAGACTTGAGGGTCTAAACCAGTCATCTCTTGGTAATGCCAAGCAAAAACTTCTCGGTTTGCTTGCAAGAAAGTAGTGAAATTTTATTTTTCTTCTGGAGACATATTTGTCGAGATGAAAGTAGGCCTAGGGTCGGCTTCATCCCCTAGTTTTATTTCTTCGAGTTCATCCGCAGTAGCCTGATCGCCTTCTTCCCATTCTTCTGGGGCTTCTTGCAACTCTTCGTCATTGTTTTTCAGAGGTCTTTTTATCAACTTCATGTGCGGAGACCCATGACCGTGACATCTCTGCCTCCAATAAGGATCCAGGGTAGGTCATGCTTTCTGCGCCTTTATCCAACTTAGGGATGGAAAGGTCAACCGCAAACGTGGAAAACACATCAGGTTGCATGAGCTTGTCTTAAAGGTTATAGGGAAATTGATATTCAGCGATGATGAGGTGAAAAGCGTCTTTATATGAATGGGGTATTTGCACGTGTGCCTGCAGTGTTTACCCCGTGCTAGCTGGTGCTTCATAGACTTGTACTATGTGGAAGGCTTCCTGAGAATAGAAACTATGCCCCTTTGACTCTCTCAGTCACTGCTCAAAATCATTCTCAGAGGGCAACTGTGGTTTCTTTGGCTTTGAACTTTTGTTCTTCTTTGAAGAGGATGGTTGTGCTTTGGCACGAGCTGCCAGGGCGTCAGCAACTGTCAAGAATCCTGCTTTCTGAGCCAGCTTTTTTTCAACTGCCTCCATTGTATTTTAGTTATGTTTGATCCCTCAAGTTCTCTGTTAAGAGCCTCGGAGTCCGGACATGTCAAGGTTGTATCTGCAAGACACATAGACGACGAAGAATGAGAAGTAGAAGAAGAAGAAGGAGAAGGGTTAGAAGGTGGGGGACTTTTAAGGTCATTCCCCTCATCAGACCGCTTTGGGCAGCTTCTTATGTCATCGTCAGGGGTGGATGAGTGCAGTGGATCTTTTAAGTCTTTCTCTTGCCTAGATCGTTGGGGATTGATTTTAACGTCGTCACCCTCATTGGGCGTGTTGTGAGTGGAAGAGGACTCTGGGAGGTCCACACGATGGGAAGGAAGAAGGAGCGTGCCAGGGAGAAAGTCCAATAAAGTTGGCAGTGGGGGAAGCGGCTTGAGAAATTTATGCTTGACTGATAGTTGAGCCGTCTTGTTTCTCTGGCGAGCAGCCCTCGGTGTCCGTCTCCTTTTGGTTTTCTGAAGTGGTGTTTGATTCGCACCTGAGAGAGCCTAGATCTAAGACACCTAGAACCATTTATAGGGCACAACCACCCTATACTGAAGATACATGCTGTCTAATATCCGGATCAGAGAGACAAAAGTGGACCGGTTCTGATACGAGCGAGCTCCAGAAGGCTCGGGAGTTCCGGGCCATCCAGCTCGGTTCGGTATCATTTTCTTCCATTTTATCTCTTTTTATTTTATTTTTTTCATTTTATATTGATCTGATGGTTTACTTAAAAATCATATTTTGTAATGTCTTGGATCATGTTGTCTCTGCCATAGATCTGAGAGTAGATCTGCTCATTTCGGGGCAGATCTAGCCTAAGATTTGAATTCGACTCATTCAAATTTCTTTACCATTTAATTTTCATTAGTTTAAGGTGTCAGATCAGAGAGATCTTCATTGGAAGATCTGTTTGAATTTGCGTCATAAACAATTTGGCGCCCACCGTGGGGCATTCGAGCTTGATCAAAGCACTAAATTACAAGTTTTGTTCACTATTTTTACTGTTTTCCATCCACAAAGGGGCCAAAACCCGATTGTGACAAGGACCCATGGTTTCGGTTCTCCGAAATCCTGTTTTCCTTGTGTGACACGAGGCGTGCTGCCAAAGCGACGCGAGCTATGCCGCTCAGGTCCAGGGCGACACGCCCTCTGGTGCCCCCCGTCGCCCAAGTCATAGTGTTTTGAAATTTTGCAAGCTGGGTCCTGGGACTCTTTTGTAACTGTTCACAAAATTTTAGAGCAAAATAAAAGTTTTAAAAATACCAAAAAAATATTTTACTGTTCTATCTATACTATTCTACTTTACTCTATTTGGATTTATTTCATCATAAATAATTGTTTTTATATTTTTCCAAGTTTTAAGTAGTCTTATTTGATAAATATTAACAATATAAAAATAAATAAATAAATAAAAGAAATTATTATTATTTTGTTTTGGGCAACCCGGTTTGCCTTATGCCACTTGAGATGTGCCACCCAGGCGACAAGGGCCGTGCCGCCCAGGTCTGGAGTGACACGCTTTCTGGTGTCCCCCGTCGCCCAAGTCATATTTTTTTGAAATTTTGTAGGCTGGGTCTTGTGGCTCTATTGTGCGTTCTCAAAAAATTTTAAACTAAAATAAAATTTTTAAAAATACGAAAAAACTATTTTACTGTTCTGTCTGCACTATTTTAGAAAACATAAAAAAAATAATTGTTTTGGCGACACTAGCAGTGTCGCCCACCTTGTAGGGGCGACACTAGTAGTGTCGCCTGTGAGACACTAGTAGTGTCGCCTGTGCGACACTAGTAGTGTCGCCTGTGCGACACTAGTAGTGTCGCCTGTGCGACACCACACGTGTCGCCAAATTGCAAAGGTCCCAGAAAAATTCTAAGACCCCAGAGATCTGTTTTAGAGCCTTTTGGCTTCCTATTGACTAAGTTTTGACTTAAAATAATTTTTTAAAAATATAAAAAAAAACGTTTCTAAAGATAGGTCTGTGCTGTTTCTAACCTTCCGATTTTATTTTAGTGTATTAATTTTACCTGGCATCATGTTTTCCTTGCTTTCACCATGCTTAGTTTAATTATGTTTCATCAAAGCTAAAAATATAAAGAAAAAACAAAAAGGAATACATCGAGGGCTGCTTGTACCTTCTTGATTCGTGTCCCGTTCGAGTTACCCTCGACTGGAGCCGTGCTCGACTTAGCACGGACCGTGCCTGGTCTCATTGTTCTAACTTTACGTTCTTGGGGGTTCCTTACCCCTCCATCTATAATGTGCTTCGAGCGAGTTTCACCTCGAAGAGCTCTTCGCTAAGCACGATCAGTGCCGAGTGCTCACTTATTTCCTTTCTTGTTTTGTGTGCTTGTGTGCGTGATTTTATTTTAATTGTGTGCTTCTTTGCACACTCAAGCACACTCTGGATCGGGAGTGCCCGGGAAACCAACAAACAAATATATCAAAAACACCCAAAATCCGCGTTTACGGCGTGAGGGGAACCTAGCTTTGAGAGTTGAGGCCGTTGGGATTCGCGTAACTTTAACTATGAGCGCCCCTCCGTAATACTTTGCGTCAAAGAAACTCCACGGATAGTAGGACCCCGTGAACATCCTATAGCAGGAGGCCAAGACTTATGTGGGGACCTATATCAGCCTATCCACATTTCAATAAGTAGGAGCCCACTCTCAAACCTAGCGTACCTATAATCATACTAAGTCAAAAGTTTTTGTGTGCTTGCTTGCTTATTTCTATTGGCTAATCTTATATCCCAGTCCAGACCCACTTTTGGTTCGAGCTGAAGCTTATGGTTCCAAGTTCAGACTTGTACCCAGCTTTGGCCAGGTGCAAACCAGGTTCCATCTTGGTTCGAACCTAGCTCCCCTCTTGGTCCGAGCCAAAGGTTCATTCCTAATTCATCCTTGATCCAGTCCGGGTCCATACCAGGGCTGATCCTTAAAAATCTCTGGGTCCAAGTCCAGGCTTGTACTCAGCTTAGCCCAGGATCAAACCAGGTTCATACCCAGGTCCGAACCTAGGCCCCCTCTTGGTCCAAGCCTAGGGCTTGTGCCTAAACCAACTTTGATCCAGTCCGGGTCCACACCCGATTTGATTATCACAACCCTCTTGGTCCAATCCCTCGCTTGCACCTAGCTCATTCCAAGTCCAAACCAGCCTCACACCCATGTCCGAGCCCAAACCAATCTTGGTCCGAGCCAAGACCCGTACCCATCTAGTCTAGGTCTTAGTTTAGGTTCTATCATAGGTCCAAGCTAAGAGTTGACTCTAGAGCTAGACTAGGCTTACCCTAGTTCAGGGTTCGAACCAAAACCCATTCAGTTTAACAGGTTTCATCCAGTCTAGTTCTAGCCTAGATCTTAGTTAGGGTTTTTCCCCTAGAGATATAGTAGGTCTACCATGAGATGTCGAGTCTAGTTCTCAACAAGTCTAGGAATTATGACCCAAGATCATGGCAAAGCAAAGTCCAACACTATGGCCCCAGCTCAGTCTAGATCCTGAGAGCCTAGTCAGTCCAGTAGGCACCATCACAATCCTCCCTCACAATTCATCCATATCACTCGTGTCAGTGAACCGACTCTCGACTTGCATGAAACCAAACTTAGCTGTCCAAGCTGCCTTCAAGGCCACCATTTAAAAGTCACGAGCCAACAAGTTGGTAAGGTCCGTAACACCTTGAATAGTCAAGGGGTCAGGCTGGAGGCAGTCCTCCAAGACATAGGGGTTATCCTCAAATTCAGTCGACACAACAAGAATAAGGCCCCTGCCCAAATCTCTGAGTCAGTTGATCTCAGCCATGTGGACCCCAATGGTCAATTAGCAGCCCAACATTCCAATATTAGTAATCTGCCGGTTAGTGGGTGAGTGGGTTCACATACAACTAGAGAGTGTCTACCCAAGCACTCATCACCAGTGAAGATCAAGGTTTTGACCTAACTCGATATAAAGACAATCCTAAAGTGCATGCTTACTTTCAAGACCTCCTCAATAGAGGATACATCATCTAGCACACTCAATCCAAGAATGTTAGGTCAGAAGCTCAAGTCATAGGCCAGGTCCAACATTTTGGCTCAAACCAGGATGATCCTAGGGCTGTTAGCTTGCCAATCCAACCCACTACAGGCCAAGGGTCTAGTTCTAATCATCACTCGAGCCCAAGTCTACCTCAAGGACAGACTCCACTGGGTAGTAGCTATGGCATTCATTCACTCTTTCAGTCTAGTGCTCGAGCAAGAGAATACCCTAACCTTAAGGATAGATCATCCAACCACGGTCAGGGTTAGGTAGACCTAGCCGCCAGAGGTCAAAGGCCTAATCGTCTTAGCAACTTGGGTCACCCGTCCCAGTTAAGTGGTGATCCTATTCTGCAGGCCTCCTTGCATGGCCGAGTTGTGCAACCTCCAAGTAATGGGTATGCTCTGACCCAATTCAACTTGGGTGAGCCTACAAGCCGACAATCGGCACATCAAGTTCAACACATTCCTCAGGCTCAGTCCTTGGGGCAACCCGTTACATGGGCCCAACAGCCAACTTATACGAGCCATATACCACAAAATCAGGTTCAACAGACCATACAATCGAGCCAGTTCATAGCTAAAACGACGGCTCAATTCACTCTTATGAAACACCTCCAAGACTCTTTAGAGAAAATTGAAATATAGGATTTCTCAACTCCTAAATCTTATGTATAAGAAATTCTTGAAAACCTAGAAGATCTACCAATGGGGTTTGTGATGCCACAGTTCAGAAATAGATTTTCAGAGAAAGAGGATCCTGAGACACACATCAACGCCTACTTATTGATGGTCCACACACTGCGAGACCGACGAACCAACTTAAGGTCATGTTCTCGCATAGCTTATCAAAAGAACCCTTGATGTGGCACTGAAGATTCATGAAGGATAACCCTCAAGCAACTCTTGACGAAATATTCAGGCAACCAACACCGTCACCCTTGGTGAGTTAACTTCCATCAAACAAAAGTCTGGCGAGTCTCCTTCCTTATTTATAACTAGATTTAGAGAGGCCATTATGCGAGTCATTGAAACTCCACTCTCTAAAGTCGTGAAGGTAAGCATAGCATTAGAGAATATGACTCCAGCATATGTCCCGTTCTTTAGTGTGGGGGCAGTGCTTTACTCATTTGATGATATGCTTGAAAGAGTATCACGATATGAGCGAGCCAATGAAGATAAAGCCGCAGCCAAAAAACCCTCTTAAGAAAGAGAAGTGAATATGATCAAGAAAAGCAACCCTTCCACAAACCATTCACAAGAAAAGACTAAAATTCATTCTACCACATGGAGAATGTAGACTTCCACACCAAGGGAATTCACTCCTATTGATGAGCCTATACTGATGTCATCAAGAAGTTGCTTAAGGCACGAATCATAGAATTACCGATAGGAGCCAAGATTCCTCCTTTCCATGGAGGCATTACATCTCAATGGTGTGATTGGCATCAAAACTATGCCCATAGCACGGAGGAATGTCGAGCATTCAGATGTAGAGTTCAAGACCTCATTGATAATGACACGATAAGTGTCAGAAAGAAAGAAGCTGATGACATAGAAAAACCAGAAACTCTATATGCTTTGACAAACGATTCTGATGTTAACCTGATTAACTCAGGAGAATCACAAGCTGTGCCTAAACACGAAGATCATCCATAAAAGACTTGGAGTACAAATAGAAATCAATTGGAAAGTCCAGTAGATGAAGAACAAAATGAACATTAACCTTACTCAGGAGTTAATGACTAAGGATACTCAAGATCAAAGCAGTGAGGATGACCTTAGCTCCAAGCCCATAATCAAAGAAGGGGGAGGAGAAAGGGGTATCAGATATGAGATTCCACTCCAAGATACACTACCAAAAGTGGCACAAGAAATCCCCATCATCAAGAGTCACACTAGAGCATATGAACCCTTCAACCCGTACTTTCAAGTTAATAAAATAAATGGTTCATACGTGTGTGGTAACGAATCAAACTCACAAGAGCAATATGAACTCGAGCATAAGCTCAACCAAAGTTTTGAAGCTATGGATTCCCAAGCCCATGATGAGAAGAAAAATCCTAATTCTGAAACAATAACTTGTGAGGGGGCAAATGAGCAAGTGCTAAAAAGAAGCCCTTCACCTCAAAACCACGACGACCCACCTAAATGGGATCAATATAATGAGGACGAGTTAGAAATTGACGTTATCCAGATCAACGAGAAGGGATCATCTTTTAATCAAGGGGTCAACACCCCAAAGTCTCCCATTCACTTCCAAATAAGGGGCCAACACCTCAAATATCAAAAGAGGCCGAACCTTTGGAAATTGTAAGGGGCCCACCTAGGCCACCTTCACCAGACTTCTTCGTCAACCCACCTATATGGGATGAGGAGCCAAGCTCAGTAGATTTAACCGCGTCAGCTCAAGAGGTGAACCCAGTTATAGATGATGGAGAAGCAAATAGCCCAAATTCTACTATTCCCAAAGATTTGGCATCTTCACTAGAGTTGATAGAGCTCAAACCTTTAGAAATTCCAAGGAGCCCACCGGGGCCACCTTCACAAGAGTTCTTGAATGATCCGCCAATCTAGGACCAAGAACTGGATATTGAAAATCTGACTATGTTACCTCCTCAAGAGGCAGGCTCTCTAAAATTCATTAACGATATGAGCACAACTCTGATAACCGAAGCACCACCATATCAAGAGAACAAGTTCCCAATGGAACAAAAACCCCTGTAACCATCAAAATTTTCAATAGGGGCAAACTCCTCTCATGAATAGGATACAATAGAGGCAACTAATGAGACTGAACCCTCCTTCGTTGACTCCCAACATGCCGTAAGTCCATCTAATAACAACTTAATCACTCTTCTGGTGTGAGAGTCTCACTTAAGCTCGAGCATTGAGCAGAAGTCTACTATGGAGTTAACCTCCGAAAAGTAATTCGAAATTTGCATTGAAAAATATTACCGAAAAGGGGTTGGGTGATCACTCACCCCTTGCAAATAACAAAATGAGGAATTCATGCCTCACACTTCAAAAGGCATTAACTCCTAATGTGTAATATGAAGTACTCCATTAACGGGAAACCCTTATGAGCCTATCCGTCCATATAGAAGGCTAAGGGATTTGAAAATTGAGAGTGATTTTTAGTCCGAAAATTAAGGTTCAAGTGGAGTAGTTTAAAGGAAAAGTTCAACAGAAATTCAAAGATAAGGGAAAACAGAGAAAAACCGATATTAGAACCTCCCTACCACATGGAGGAGGGAAAGATGATTAAATTCTTACATGATCTTAAGGAGAATTGCTAGAAAAAAAAGGGATACTTTTGACTCTTCTTCCTCCTCATCCTCTTCCTTTGTCATTGTTCTCTTCTTCAAAATAAAAATAAAAAATCTGCTAGGCTAAAAATCTGAAAGGAACCCCAAGAGTTGAAAAAAATGGCTACCGGGCTGAAAATCTAAAAGGGATATCGGAGCGATGAAAAAAAAAGAAAACAATCCACTGGGCTAGAAATCTAAAAGGAACCTGAAGCGTTGGAAAAAAGGCTATCCGGATGAACACCGGAAAGGGACCCTAGGGTGACGAAAAAAGAAGAAGTTATCTCCTTCCTTCTAATCTCCAAAGTCTTTTCTCTCTAAACATCTTCTTTTCCTGAAAGTGGTGTTAAAAGAAAAATCAATAAGAGTTAGCCTGACGGAACATTGTTAAGGATCTAGAACATTTGAAACTTTGAAAGGTGGATGGCGGAGGAACAAAATCGAAAATCCAAAGAGATTCTGAACACCTAGGGGCAGTATCCTATATTTTCAAGACTCTGTTTTGTTCGAAACTCCAGAGAACTCTCCTTGAATTGCAATACAAGAGCTGAGGTTGGAAGATAAAGAAATGATTGATGATTCCTCGTCCCGAAGATTCAAGCAAGGACTCGATACGCTCTCTTAGGGTCCACCAAAGGGGTCACAAGTGGTCAAACTGTAAGACTTACATTAAAAGAAAACCACCCCCAACAGGGGAAGCAATAATAATAATAATAATAATAATAATAATAATAATAATAATAATACCACGATTGTATGAGTAACTGTTTACTACACCGTCCATTGCTGCATGACGTTAAAACTCTATGGTTGCAAGAATTAAAACTGCTAACCAATTTTTTTTTTTTGAAATATCTTTCTTGTTTTAAAATTTTTCTCACTATATGTCTTGTGTTTTCAAAATCTTTAATTTCTTTGTTAAAATCGTAATTGGTCCCTACTCCGGGTTCTATTTCAAATCTCCCCCTAGTTCCAAATATTCTAAAATGACTATTAAAAAAAATGAAGGAGCTTGGATACCCGTATATGATCATCACCGCATTGCCACGATTACCGCCTTGCTGCCTTGTCTCTCTCTTCTAATTCGGTCAGACAAGTCTATTCCTATAAAAAGCCTTAGAAAATACAGAGGAAACCCAAGAAAATGAAGGTTTGTAAATTTGAATTTGAAGTCATGTGGCATAGATAGAAAATCCAACTCGAGTTTCAAGATTGTGTAACTCACCGACATCTCATGGTGAAAAACCCTAGGAGGAAAAATGCCCTAAGTGGGTGAGCTCAATGAGCGCAATGACTTGGAGGGATAGTTGGTGTGCCTTATGACCACGGGACATCAGGAACAAATTTTCAATGTCTGCATTATCCTCTCTTTGTTAAACCTATAGACAACCTTAAAAAAACCTAAGGAGATCAAAGAAGATGCCAGGGTTAAAAAATTTCAAATTACAAAACCTCTGAAGTTAAGTAGCATGGCCAGAAAATTCAACTTGAGTTTCAAGCTTGTGTAACTCGACATCTCACACCAAAAACCCTAGGACGAAAAATGCCGTAGGTGGGTGAGCTCGATGAGCGCAATGGCTTGGAGGGATAGATGGTGTGCCCTTTGACCACATGACCTCATAAAGAAATCTTTGACATTCACCTACCGCTTGAAGGACAGGGAACGCCAAAGTGTCTACTTTTTTGCCACTTACCCGTCCCTCGAAGGACAAGGAGTGCAAAAGTGGGGCAACTGTAGACACCCCATTTTAAATTTGGCAAATTCCATGGTTTCTCGAACCCTTAGGATCACATTTAACTTAGTAAAACCAAATGCATTGTTCACACAACCTACCTTGCGACCCAGAACCAGTCTGTCTGCCCGAAACCGTATAGAAACCCTATTTTAACCTAAACACCTTGTTTTACTAAAACATTCATTAAAAATAATAAAAGACTCTATTTTGACCCAAATTTTCTTTGACAGCTTCACAAGAGGCTAAGGAAGACACCCAAATTGAAAAACATCACTTTGGACAAGTTTTGGTTTGGACGACAAGGGGCGTGCCGCCCAGGCGACACAAGGTGTGTCGCCCAACTCATCCTACAATTTCTCTGTTTTACCAAAAAAATTATTAAAAATAGTAAAAAATCTGTTTTGACCTAAATTTTATCTAAGAGCTTCAATAGAGGCTGAGGAATACACCAGAAGTGAAAAATATTAATTTGGACCAAAATTGGTGTGTGCTACACGGGGCATGCTGCCCAGCCTTAGGCGACACAGGGTGTGCCGCCCAAATCCGTGACTCTCAAAATTTGACTTTTTGACCTGGGATTTGCTTGTTACGCCAATGAATTTTGACGGCTTTAAGGCCTCTTTTTGTGGTCATTTGATGGGAGAGATGGAGAGAGAGAGAAAAACCCTAGATAGAGAGAAAACCTCTAGGATCGAGATAGAAAGCTCAAAAGATGAGAAACCTTAGGGATAGCATCAAGAAACCCTCAGCCTCCTGGTACTTCCACCCTTAAGCCTAAGAGAGCCTAGATCTAAGACACATAGAACCATCTATAGGGCACATTCACCCTATACTAAAGAGACTTGCTGTCAGAGAGACAAAAGAGGATCGGTTCTGATACGAGTGAGCCCCAGAAGGCTCGAGAGTCTCGGGCCATCCGGCCCGGTTTAGTATCATTTTCTTCCATTTTATATATTTTTATTTTATTTTTTTCACTTTATTTTGTTTTGTTTATTTACTTAAAAATCACATTTTGTAATGTCTTGGATCATGCTGTCTCTGCCATAGATCTGAGAGTAGATCTGGTCATTTATGGGCATATCTGACCTCAAATCTGAATTTGTTTTATCCCACTTTCTTTACCATTTCATTTTCATTAGTTTAAGGTGTCAGATTTGCGAGATCTTCATTGGAAGATTTGTTTAATTTTGCATCGTTAACAAGACCGTTGGGGGTGCTTTTAATGATGTCACCGTCATTAGACGTGCCCAGAGTAAAAGATGGCTCAAAGATGTGCTCTTGACGACATGTGGAAATAAGGTCGACAGCGACCGATATGAAGTCTTGTAAGGTAGGCAAGGAAGGAAGAGGCCTGAGAAATTCTGGCTCGACTGGTGGCAGAGGAACCTTGTTCTTCCGGCTAGCTGCCCTTGATGCTCATCTTCTTCTAGTCACCTTTGGTCCGTCTTGCTAGGTTTGTGAACAGCCCTAACTTGACGAATCGCTTCTTTCTTTGAAGACTTGAGCCTGCTCAGCCCGTGATGGACTTTCCATGGCTGGGAAGTCGAGGGTTAAGCGGGACTAGAGGCATCCTTTAGGGATTTTTACGTTGAAACGCCCTCCTGGATGGGCATAGTGCCTTGAGGGTCTTCGACGTAAGCAATGTGACCTTCCTGGACTTTTTTGGAACCACAGGTTCAAAGCCATTGCATTCACTCAGCTCGTAAACCCATATCTGATGGTACGGGCACCAGTGATTCACAGTCCCTTGGGAAAGGTGCTTGGGCTGCCTCGCTGAGTTTGGTGTGATGAGTCCTTGTTGGAGCATCATATTGAACAAAGCTTGGAGGAGATCTGATGGCAGCTCATCATAAAGGTTCGGGCTTTTGTTTTCCTCTTGTATTGTCACTGCATGGGAGGCCTCAACTGCCCCAAATGCTTTCTTGATCTGACCCTTCTGAATCAGAGCCTCGATGAGGTTATTAAGTGTGTAGCATTCTTTTGTGGAGTGGTTTACCCTTTGATGATAAGCACAGTATCTTGCATGCGTATCGAGACTAGCTTGATTGGGAAACTTGATCTCGGGCAGCTCAATCATGTTCTGCTCTCGCAATAGTCAAAGCAATGCAGGAACCCATTCCTTTTCAAAAGGATATACCTTATTATGATGCGTGGTCTAATAGTCATCTTGATTAAGGTTTGCAGGTGGGGGTAACCGGTTGTATGATTGTTGTTGTTTGCCTACCTAAGATATTGTCTTTGCTGTGCCTACCCCTTTGGAGAGGTCCAAAGTCTGAGAGGCAGCCTTCTTTGGATCACTTACGGTGACGGTCGCACTGATCACTCCTTTTTGTTGGTTGCCACGGGCATTGGTCCGAGAACTACCATTGCCCCGATTGTTTCCCGAGCTTGCAGAATGTTGTCATGACCTGTCATGATGGCATGACAGGCTTTCTATGTGCACTGACTTAGAGATGAACTCTGACATGGAGGTCTAATGGGAGGCCTCAATATGTAGAGCAATCTCAGGATGCATGTTTCGCACACAGGTCTGAACTGCTTTCTTCTCAGGCATGGGATTAGGATGGCGAGTGGCTAAATCTCTCCACCTTGCTACGAATTGATCCACATGCTCATCTAGCTCCTGGGTCAAGGTGAGAAGCTCGATGGTTTGGACCTTTCTCTCGACTTCATAAAAGCGTAGGTGGAAAAATTTCTCCATTTTCTCCCAAGTATGCATTGAGCTTAGGGGAAGCCAAGCATACCACTTAAAGCCCGGGCCATCAAGGGTTTCAACAAACTGACGGAGAAGGAGTCTCCCATCAGCTACTGTCTCTAGACATGTCATTTGGAAATGCGTGATATGCTGGTGCGAAGATGTTGTTCCAATGAATAGGGGAAACATCCCTTTCTTGTAGTCCTAGGGAAATGGAACCTGATCAATGTAAGAGGGATATGGTTTTTGATAGAGTGTTGCACCCTGAATACCCAGAATTTGTCTACTTTTTAAGCTATGGGTTACCATAGCATCGACGTCTACTTGTGAGACAGGGTGAGGGACAAAATTGTTCTGTGAGGCAGGGGAGAAGGCTGCCTTGGAGCTACATCATCTGAGTGATGGGAGATGGCCCCATGGTTCGTCGAGTGTCTCATGGTTTCCATGTGGTCAATCTTCTCCATCATTGCACGCACCATGTCTTCGAACCTATTCATGCGCTCTTCCTGATTGTCGTTAAGTTTGTTTACAACAATAACGCTTGCCATTTCTCCAGGGAGGTCAGCCTTAGGTTCGGTTGAGGGCTTCCAAGCTTGGCGGGTCGCACGTGGCCGATCGATCAGCAAGGGGTCAGCATGCCTCGACTGGACTTGAGTCTTATACACCGACTGTGTGAGGACCTATTCTTGACAGTCTTGGAACCATGGCTGCTGGGTGGTCGGGTCATCTACTATGAAGCTGACCACAATGCAAGATTTTCACACCTCTTCTTCAGTCTCTGTGATTCGAAGAGGGTAGATGCGACCCTTGGAACTAAGTGCCCTGACTTTTCTGGTCGGCTCCTTAATCAGGATATACAGTCCTCTATTTTGCTTATCTTTGAGGCTGCGGTAGACTTCTCTCCAGAACTGAGATTGAGATCGAGGTTGACCCACCTTATTAGAACATGAGAGGGCCGTGTCCATAAGATGGGGTAGCGAATGTGGACCATGGACAGGGGCCAACTTGGGCTGCTGCCTTGGATGTTGTAGAACTTCATCAATCATCAGGCCTTTGCCTCGAACTCCTTTGTGAGATCCAGAGGCATAGTTGGCCTGACGGGGTTGGCTGAGGATGGCACTCTTAGGGAAAACCCTCGAGTACTAGGTCATGAGATATCCGCCAAGATGAAAAAGGGCGAAAGAAAAGGGACCGGTTCTCGACGATGTTTGGGTCGGGAGCAAGCAGTTGCCTGGGAAGGTGGTGCATGTACGCCACTTGAAGTAGTATTCCGGGTGATTTGAGGGTCAGCCCGGGCTCAAATAGGTAGTCTGGCTTTAGGAGGCCGAGAACTATGAGCAGGTGTTTGTAAGGGAACAAGTGAGGGCCTGCCCTTAAAGGGTGTGCTAGTGTGTGCAGGGAAGAAGGATGAAGAGATCATCTTCTGTGTTTGGGTTGGCGCAGCAACGGCGTTGCCCCGAGCAGTTAGATGCACATGCATGCATATAGGTTTCGGCCCAAGGAGGCTTGATCCTGAATGCGTACTTGAGGTAGCACAAGGTTTGCCCCGAGGTGTAACTCGAATGGATGACCCACGAGTGTTAGGGTGTGTGCGTGAGGTGGAGGCCGCAGGGTCTCCACCTCTATGTGTTGAGTCTCCAAACATAAAGACCTGAGGTGATGCAGGAATATGAGGGGTGGCCTTGCGACGACCCACAAGTGCAATGGCAATTTGCTTGCCTTTTGTAGCTGAGGACTGGTCAGCCTTTTGGCATACCTCGGTACCTAGACTGGCGAGTTACTTGATGGTGACAGGATGCATCCTGTGAGTGGTAGTGGATGCACTACCAATGCAGAGTGTTTTGGTGGGGGTTCCATCAGAGCAACGAGATGGGGAGTTAGGAACCTTTAAGTCCCTTCTCGAGCCAATCCAGGTTAAGACCTGGGAGCTTGACACTGGGTGTTTGCTCAAAAGAAAAGTTGGGAATGAAGTTCGAAGAATTTGTTCCCGAGGGAAGTTCACGAATGCGGGGATGAGAAATCCGGACGAATGGGTTAAGGAATCCGGAAGCCATGTGGTGTGTGAAAACCAAAAAACAAAGGAGAAATTAGCCAAACAAGTACGATCCGACGAAGGGGTAGTAAGTCCCCAGTGGAGTTGCCAAGCTAGTTTGGTGTCTCGATCTTGCTCTTGGATCCGGATGATCTGGTGACACATGTCCCGGGTTTTAAAGGGAACCTGAGACTTGATATCGCTCCCATGGGAACCTTGCTCAAGAACAAGGACAGGTATACCAATCAATGAGAGAGGAATTTGTTGTGAGGCGACACACCTCACCTGGGTCCATGACTCACTCGGGCTGGCTTGCGTCGGCGCCCTCTTAGATCAAGTTGAAATGCCCCCAATCGTACACCTGGTTCTGAATCTCCTCCCTTGGCATGTATTCTCATATTTTTGCGATCACTCACACATGGTTAATTTTATAAGATAAGTAGGCCAAGAGACCCCACCTT
The DNA here is from genome assembly GCF_000471905.2 of Amborella trichopoda. Next base: position 1,281,097 of record NW_006494719.1, read on the forward strand.
GTCTTTGGGCGAATGCACACAAGCGTGCACATTCAATGGAGAAAAGAGAAGAAATGATGAGATGAGGGTTGGGAGAAGAAAGAAGAGAGAAGAAAAGAAAAGAAAGAGACATTTGGCCAAGTGGCTAGCCTAGTACAATAGCTAGATTGACATGATGATTGACTTGACGTGGTAGCAAGTCGGGCATGATAACGCGGACCAGCACGACGGCAATACTACTCGATGACAAAACAACAACACCAACCAGCCTGACACAACAGCGAGTTCGTTGTGGTAGCAAGACGAGCATGGTAACTTAGACCGGCACAGTGACAATAGTGCTCAATGACAAGACAATAGTGCTAGACTTGTCCCTTGGTCAAATGAGAGAGGAAGAAGAAAAAGAAAGAGAAAGAGTAGAGATAAGAAAAATAGAGAGAGAGAAGAAAAGAAATAGGGGAAAAGAGAAGGAAAGGAGAAGAAAAGAAAGAGAAGAATTAGAAGAGAAAGGACGGAGAAGAGAACAAGAGAGAAGTAAAGAGAAGCGAGGAATGTGGAGAGAAAGAAGAGGAAAGAGAAAATGGAGAGAAGGGAGAATAGAAAAGAAAGGAGCAATAGAAGGAAGGGGGAGAGAGAAGAAGTGAGCGAGAGATGTGAAGGGAGAGAAGAATAAAGGTGAGAGAAGAGAAGGGAGAGAAGAAGAAGAGAGAAAAAGGAGAGAGAAAGAACATGGATGGCAATGGGTTTCGCTGCCTATGATAGAGGAAAGAGGAGAAAGAAAAAACATAGAGGAGATGGGTTATGCCTCCCATGGTAAAGGAAAGAGGAGAGAGAAAGAACATGGATAGAGATGTGTTTCATTGCCCATGACAGAGGAAAGAAGAGAGAGAAAGAACATGGACAACAATGAGTTCCACTGCCCATGATAGAGGGAAGAGGAGAGAGAAAAGACATGGAAGGAGATGGGCCTCCACGGTCCATATCAAGAGAGAGAGACAGGAACGAGAAAAGGGAAAGACATGCGCGACGCTAGGCATTGCAACTCGTGTCGTAAGGGACTCAGACACGACCCGACCCGCCACTTGGGAAAGGGCTCGGTTCAGTGTCCTTATCAAAGATTGATGGAAGGAATGTTATGCGCGGCGATAAGCATCGCTGTGCACAACATGGGGAAGGGGAAACTTGGACGGAGGCCCGGCCAACCACTCGGGTTAAGGTCCGGCTCACTGTGCAAGTTTTCAGAGGATAAGGGAAGAATGAGAATGTCATGCTTGACAATAGGTATCGTCGTGCATGATTGGAGAGGAGAGAGAAAAGAAATAACATGGTGAGAGAAAGAAAGACAGAGAAAAAGAAAGAGGGTTTAGGGAAGAGAAAGAAAAAAGGAAAGTAGAGAGAGAAAGAAGGTGAACAGTGAGAGACGAAAAGAAAGAAGTGAGAGAAAAAGAAAGTGAGGCGAGTGGTTAGGTGTCTCGATCTCGCCCTTGGATCTAGATGATTGGGCGGCACACGTGCCGGGTTTCAAGGGAACTCGGGACTTTGAGAGCGCTCTATCGGGAATCTCGCTCAAGAGCGAGGGCAGGTATACCAACTGATGAGAGAGGAATTTAAGGTGGGTTCGGGACTTACTCAGGCGGGCTCATGTGGGCGCCCTCTTAGATCATGAGGAAAGCGCCCCAGTCGTAGAACTGGTTCATAATAGCCTGTATTCTCCAGTTTCTGCAATCACACACACATGGCAAATGTTACAAGATAAGTGGGTCAAGGGAACCCACCTTGTCTTTAAGTGAACATATACAGATGTGCACATTCAAAAAGAAGGAGAGAAGAATGAGAGAATTAAGATTGGGGTGAGAAGAATTTGACCAGGTGGTGAGACTGACACAATGACTAAACTAGTAGGTAATTGACCCGGCGTGGTAGTAAAATGGGCTCGATAACTCAGACCGACTCAACAAAATTACTACTAAACGACTATAAAAAAACTGACTAGCTTGATACAATGGCTAGTCTGTCGTGACAGTAAAGTGGGCACAGTAACCCTGACCGGCACAACGACATTACTGTTAGACGACAAGAATACCATGGAGGGCTAGTCTCAACCCCTCTTTGATCAAACGAAACAGTAAAAGAAAGAAAAGAGAATAGAAAGAGAGAGAAAAGAGAAGATGGAGAAGAGAAATAAGAAGGGAAAATAAAAAGAAAAGCGAGGTGAAAGAGAAATTAGTGAAAGAAGAAGAAGAGAAGAATAGAAGGAAAAGGAGAGAGAGAGAGAAGAAGAAGAGCATGAGAGGAGATAGAGGGAAAAGAAAGAGGAAGAGAAAGAAGAGAGGGAAAAGCAAAGAGAAGAAGTAAGATTGAGAAGGAAGAGGAAGGAAGAGACAGACAGTAATGAGATGGGGAGAGAGATACTCAGACAACGATGAGCTTCTATCGTCTGTGGGAGTTAGAAGAGCAGAGGGAGAACACCTGTGGCGATAGACTTCCACTAGCTATGACAGAAGAAAGAGGAGAAAGAAAGAACACGGGCGACGATACGCTTTTGCCGACTGTTACAGAAAGAAAAGAGAGAGAAAGCATAGGTGGCGATATGCTTTTGCCGGCTATGATAGAAGAGAAGAAAGAGAGAGAAAACATAGGCAGCGATATACTTTTGTCGGCTTTGACAGAAAGAAAAGAGAGAAAAACCACAGACGGCGATAGGTTTATGCCGACTGTGACAAAAGAGTGGAAAGAGAGACAGAACATAGGCGGCGATATGCTTTCGTTAGCTATGACAAAAGAGAAAAAAGGAATTTTGACAAAGACCAGACCCACCAGTCAAGCTATGGCCTGATTCACTGTTCATGCCTTAGAAGCAGGAAGATGTCACATCAGATGATAAGTCTTCCATGAATGAATGTGGAAAGGGAGAAGTGCAAAGAAAGAGAAAAGTGATAAACAGGAGGATGAAGAGAGAGAGTGATAGAGATGAGGGAAGGACAGTGAAAGAGAGATAGAGAAAGAAGAGAGAGATAAAGACAGTAAGAGAGAAGAAAAATGAGAAAGAAAGAGATAAAAAGGGAGAGAAGAGAGGAGAGAGAAAGAGAGATAGAGATGAGAGAGAAAGAGAGATGAGAGAAAAGAGGAGAAAGAAAGAAAGAGATAGAGATGAGGAGAAAGAAAAGAGGAGGAGAGAAAGTTATCTTATCGAGGGGTATCAAACCTTTTCTTCTCTCCTCTCTCTCTCTCTCTCTAATACGCACCCACGAACTTAAGCAAGAATTGAAACTTTATTGATCAATCTCAAGAATGAACGAAGGGTCCTTTTACTATTAGGTTTAGCATGTTTATATAAATTTGGGCCCAAACATGGTGTATGCCCAAAAACTACCTAATTTGACAATCATTACAATTTAATTGAATTAAAAGAAATTCTAAAATTGGGTGTAAAAGGACTATTTTTCCCCTGCCAAAAAATACATGAAATTCGAAAACAGTCGCTGTTGTTGCCCTTGAACTTGCGTGATCTACCGTGGATGATCTGGGGATGCTCTGGTGCCCGTTTGATCGAAAGATGATTTTTTTCTTATAGGGCTAGGCATGGTGAACGATTTGATACCAACTTCGAGCCATAGATCGCGTTTTCGATCACGATCATGCGACTTGAAATTTGGATGAATCTTGAAAACTTCAAATTGATAGTGTGCTCATTCCTTGATGTTTTTATTTGATTTCATTATTGAATCACACTAAGTATGCCATCACGATCGTGTGGCAACAAACGCAGCTCGATTTCGTGTCTAGACGAAGATTTTGTCGTCTTGAGTTTTTAGTCGAAATCTGAAAATCCAATGGCCAGAATTTACAGCAGCTTCGACGCCTCCATGTGAGAAATCCAACCATTCATCATACGTGGAGTTCGGACCAGAGATAGCCTCGAACCTTACACACTTAATGCAATTGGTTTCGCGTCGATCAGGTACGTGATCTTTGTAATTTGGTCGCTCGAGAAAGGTGTGCTGCTGCTGAAGTTTTTGCAACTATCTTTACGAATCATCAACTTCTCTCTAGTTTTTCTCCACGCTCGAGTATTGTCAAGGGTCGTGCCACATATCAAAACACTCGTCTTGATGAGACGAACACGTTCACCAAATTTGAGAGCGATCCAACTCAAGATGAGTGAGATACGGGGCCTTTGAAGTTGCTGCTCGGGACTATGCACATTAGCCTCCTTTAATGGATATTAGTGTTAGGAGGCCGCGAGGGAATAGCATGCGGCCTACCCCTTTTCGGTCTTTTATCCATAACTTTGCCTTGGAATGCTCGATTAAGCCAAAACTTGATCTATTGGGGATTTCGGCCGTGACAGATCTAATGGAGGTGGTTCCACAGCTGCTTGACGCATCGAGAATATAGTTTTAGTTATGGGATCCATTTTAGGATGCTAGAGGCTAATTTTTCTAAAATTGTTTATTTGTCTGTGCTGCCTTAGACTTGTTGGATTGACACAAAACTTGGCAAATGGCTTTTTGAAGTGCTTAGAAAGATTCTGACCCATTATAGGGAAATTTTGAGGCTTTTGGGAATTTCACTATATGTTAAGGCTTTATTGACTGACTTCCTCTTTATTCTGCATTAGGTACCAAGGTGCTAAAAAATGTCTTCAAAAAAAGAGAGGCCAGGAAAGAGTTAGAGTAGAAAGAAGGAAAGAGAAGGAAAGAGATTAGGAAAGAGACAGAAGGAGAAAGAAGGAAAGAGAGAGAAGGAAACATGCATGGCGCTGCCACCACCATGTGTATTAGAGAGAGAAAACAAAATAGAGAGCATGACACTACCATTTCCATGCACGTTCAGATAGGGAGAAGTAGAGATAAATATTGAGCAGAGAGAGAATAAATAAAGAAGGAGAAGAGGAAGAAGAAGGAGAGAGAGAAGAGAGAAAGAAAATAGAGAGAGAAGTTCATGCATGGAATTTCCATTGCCATGCATGTTCAGATAGGAAGAAGCAAAGAAAAAGATAGAGCAGAGAGAGAATAAATAAAGAAGGAGAAGAAGAGAGGGAAGAGAGAAAGAAAAGAAAGATAGAAACATGCACGACTCTACCACAACAGTGCATGTTCTCAAAGAAGAGGAGAGAGAAACAGAGAAAAAAATAAGAAAGAAAAGAGAGAGAAAGTAAGAGAGAAAAGAAACTAAAGAAGAGGAAATAGAGAGAGAAAAGGGGGAGACAGAAGAAAGGAAGAGAGAGAATTACCTTAGGTAAGAGGAGTAGTGGCTTAATTCTTCTCTCTCCTCTCTTTCTATCCAAGCCGTGCCTATCCAACTCAATGTAAAAACTCAAACTTTTATTGATGAATAAAAAGTATGAGGGGATCTCTTTACAATTAGGTTTAGCATGTATTTATAGAATTGGGCCCTAACCATGAGTGGATGCCCAAAAACTATCCTAATATGATAATTACAATTTATTTGAATTAAAATAAATTCTAAAAGAGGGTGAAAAATGACTGCTTTAACCCTGCCTAACAATACATGGAATTTCAAAACAGTCCCTGCTGCTGCCCTAGAACGTGGGTGATCTTCCATGAATGATCCGTGGTTGCTCTGGTGCCTGTTTGACAAAAAGATGATTGCTTTATTATAGGGCTCATCATGGTGATCGATTTGATACCAACTTTGAGCCACAGATCGTATTTTTAAGCCACAGTCATGTGACTTGAAATTCGTACGAAAATCTTGAAAACTTCGGATCGGTAGTGTCCCTATCTTGATGTTTCTTCATTATTTCTTCACTGTATTACACTAAACATGCTGTCACGATCTCGTAAGAACAAATGCAGCTCGATTTCGTGCCTGGACGAAGATTTTACAGTCTTGGGTTTTTCACGAGAATTTGAATTCCGTCAGTCATAATTTACTACAACTTTATCTGGTTTGCACATGAAATCCAACCGTTCATCACACATGGGGTTTATACCAATGGTAGCTCTTGACATTATACACGTGATAGAACTAGCCTCATGTCAATCCTATACGCGAGTGACGTGATATGGCCGGTTGAACGAGATGTGTCGCTGTTGAATTTCCTGCAACTTCCTTCACGAATCATTGATTTCACTCTAGCTTTTCTCCCTGCACAAGCGTCGTCACAGGGCGTGTGACATATCAAAACGCTTGTCTTGACGAGACAAATATTCTCACAAAATTTTACCGTGATCTGACTCGGATGAGTGAGATAATGCTCGAAAAATTCACTGCTTGAGATTGTAAAAACAGTCTTCATTAATGGTGATTTGGTGCAAGGAAAATGCACGGGAATAGAGTGCGGCCTACCCCTTTTCATTCTTTTACCCATAAATTTATTCTGAAGCTCTTGATTAGTGTACGGTCTTTCTAGTTACAGGGTCTATTTCAAGGTGATAGAGATTGATTTTTCTGAAATTGTTTCTTTGTCTGCACTACCTTAAACATGACAGATTGCGACGAAACTTGGTAGGTGACCTTTTGAATTCCTTATGAACATTTTCCCTTGTTCTGGGGTAATTCTTAGACTATCACGAATTCCACTGTAATTCAGACTTTATTGACCGAATTCTCTTTTTATTTTGCATCAAGGATCCAAGGTGCTGAAAAATGTCTTCAAATTGTTTTCATCAGGAAGTGGCTTTTAGTGAAAACCTTCTTACTCTTAGTAAGAGGATGATCATGATAGAGGGGCTGGTATGGTCCCCTATTGGGCTCCGAGTGCAAGGGGAGTATTAGTTTCTGACAGGATATACTTCCTGGACACTCAATGTGTTGCAAATTTTAGTCAGCTTGCTAAAACGTGTTGACTTGACAAAAGAAATCCAGTGCTCAGCAGGGTATTTTGATCGGTGTTCCAACACCGTCAAGGCACCGTTGGAGACATGAAATCATGCTTGCAATACAAGGATTTTTTGTCATGGAGAGGTAGGTAGTGACTTGTCGTTAACAGGGGCGATGTACGATGAGTTCGTGCCTCAGAACTCTGTCATCCTTGGTGGGGCGTCGCTAGGTGGCGAGGCACCTCCAACACGCCTTAAGGAGTCATTTGAGATCTACCAACTCCTTTCCTCTCAGTCTGATCGTGTGACCTTTACTGACTGGGTGCTGTTCTTTCATGGAGAATTCCCTGATGAGGCAAGATCAGATCACGATCCTTCAAGGAGGAAGAAAAAGGCTAGGAGGGTGGTGATTCCCCCATCTTACAAATTTCATTTTGCTGATGATGGCATTTTTTTGGCTGCTTACTTGGCCCTGTTTCTATGCAAATTTGTCTTTCCCGGGGGAACGATCATAATTCATCCATGCACCTTCTATGTTCCTTGTGACATGGTGAATGGGTGGCAGTATGCCCTCTCACTACCAGTCCTGTTCAGTATTTACCATGGGTTGGGAGCCATGTCAAGAGGAAAATCTTACAAGGGAAAAGAAGGCAGCCTTGGGTTAATAGGGGGCGATGCTTTTCCTGGGGACATCAAGATACCATTCCCTATCGATTATGTGTTTGGGTGGCTTGTAACCTCTTTTCAAACACTTATACCAGGAATATGACTTTGGAGGAGAAGATGTGCCCTTAGCTAGTGAAGATTGTAGGGTAGAGGGTTATTTTTCATTCCTCGGGGCACGCACGAAGCTTATTTGGAAACAAGAATATCCATATGCAGCGAGTCCCCTTTCCTGTGGGGAATTTTACATATCAGGCTTTCTTGGATTTGTTGGGCCATGAGTTGGATGGTGCGCACACAAGTTTGCGAGAGCTCATGTTCCTTCTAAGTGTAATGGGAGGAATCTTAGCCTATCGGACCCCTTATAACGCAAAACTTGAAGAGTATTATCCCCACCGCTTCGCTCGTCAACACGGGCTCGACCTGGGGTGTCCTTTCCCTATCTTGTTTGAGAAGCATTATGGGCAGGTAGCCTCATGGAAGACAAGGGAGTTAGGGACCTTCCACGAATCATGGAAAGCAATCCATGTTGGCACAATTTGAGCGACTTGCTTGGATTTCACAGAGGAAAACAAGTTTATCGCGCCTCATTTCAGAAGGGTAAGCTAAGCAACTGTGGCGTACGCATGTTGGAGGAGAATCATCAACGATGGTGGATATTAGGATGCTGAACATCCTTGGAAGGGGATAAAAAACAACTGGTGCCAGAAGACCAAGCAAAGACAGGACTTCAAGGCCCCTTGGTTTGGTCGAGTCCTTGAGTTAGATTACCCTCGCATCTGGAGACACCTTGGGGTGCCCTGAGAGATGGCAGCGGATGTGGAGTCGCTGCAAATGGTCGCACTGAAGGAAGGGTCGGGGACCATTTTTGACAATCTTTGTTCCATTTTTTGAATGGGACGAAGGTCGTAGGGTTCTTGGTTACGAGGGGCATAATGTCCAAGACCTGAATGCTTTTATAGGGAACGGTCCCTACAATGCCCCCGTCGTAGGCTCTTCACGTGGTGAGACGTCAGGGAAGCCTGCACCACCTCAGGAAGGGAAGAAGAAGAGGAAGAGTTGTGTATGGAGATGCTTCTAAGTCTCCATCAGTTGTTGCGCCTTCTCTAAAGTGGAAGAGTACTAAGCCACCTGTGGTGCTTGAGCTGGTAGTTAGTACTCCCTCTCCTACTACCTCAGATTCTCAAGAAGATCATGTTAGAACCTCTAAGACTATCATGATTTCTTCGGATCAAGAGACAACCTCTGACCCTGGAGTGGCGTCATGGGTTCAAGAGTTGGGCCCTGCGACAATCCAACATATGCATGAATTGACTCCGGCTCCACCTTCTCCAAGTAAGATGAGTTTGGACCCATGCTTAGGGGAGCATGCCTCTTTACGGCTAGGAGAGGCAAGCGAGGCTACAAGTAGGGCTGCTGATGAAGGCCTTACTACCATTCAAGGAGATAGGCATGAGACCGATAAAGGACCCAAGCAACATGAGTGAGTTATCCTGGGTATTGTGGGTGATGGGGACCCAAGTGTAGTTGAGGGAGGAGAGCTCATACTCAGTGGGGAGCCGATGGTGTTGGTGATGAAGGCCCGAGTACTTCTGTGGGAGGAGGGCCTAATGCTGACGAGGTGCCTGAGCAACATGAGGCAGTTACTTCTAAGGTTGTAGAGGTTATAGGTAATGAAGGCTCGAGCACTGAATGGAGAAAGGAAGCCAACCTTGGCGAGCACTCGGGCACAACTGCCCTAAGCAAAATGACCAAGGGTGCAGGGGATGAGGGCCCATAAACTATTTGAGGTGAGATCGCTGAAGACTCTAGTGGCACGAGTTTCGAGCTTGCTCCTTTAGAGGTGGCTATAGACATGGCCATTGTTCCCTCCACGATGACTCCTCCTGCTGAAGTGACTCTGGTCACGGCTGCTTCAATGATGACTCCTGAGGTGACTCCGGTCACAGTTGCTTCAACGGTGACTCCCTCAGCTGAGGTAGCCCTGGTTCCTATTTCATTCCTGACTGTGCTTTGAAGTAATGAAGATTCGAGCGTGGTCGCGGAAATGCTGTGCTTGGGACTCCAGCGTTTAAAGGGGTGATCTCTCGTGGAGCACGGCCTAGCAATTGCAAAACTTCGAAAGTATTCCCTTGCATTATGCACTGTTGAGGGTGACTTGGAAGTCTTTGACAACTTCAACTGCCTTATGAACGAAATAGAGGGCTAGATGATGAGGGGATTACAGCAGGAGGCAAAATAAAGTGAACTAGTATCTTTAGAGGCATCACTGGCACGCCGTCAGGAGAAGGTGTACTTCTGTTCACAGAGAAAGGTTGTCGTGGACTCCCAGCAATCTGATATCAAGAAGTAGGCCAAGGCTCTTTTTGGCAAGTTAAAGGCCATAAGGGAAGAGATGTGAAGGATGAAGAGCGAGTTTGACTAACTCGAGAGGGAGATGAAAAAGAGGAAAGCCATGGATGTGGCTTTGGCTGAAGAACTGTCAGAACTTGTTTGCGCCATTGAGTCCGATACTGCCTCCGTGGCACAAGAGGCTCAAAGAGTGGCTGAATTAAAGGAGCACATTCAAGGACCATGGTGGTACCTCAAGAGCCAAATGCAAAGATTGATGATGCCATTAACCGCTTCTAGGAGTGGTTTCATTTCCTTTTCTTCCTTCTCATTTCATTCCTTTTGATTGTATAAACTTTTTGTATACAAATTTTTCCTATACATGAATGAAATGCCATCTTTTGTGTTTTGCTCCATTATGCATACCTTGTGCTTATAGTATGATAGTAGGGAACCCTCCTTCTTTACTTAAATTCCTGGTTTTCACTTGATCCCAAATGATGATTTTTTTGTGGCAATTTTTCCCATGGTTTTTGCTCCACGTCGACCATTTATTTAACGAATTTTTCTCATGGTAATTGATGATGCTACCTTGACCTGTCATCATGTTTTTTGTTTCTTTTGATGCTTTCGCCTGTGGTGCCCTTTCAGGTTTTCACCATGTTTGTCTTTTTGTTTGACATTTTGCCCATGACGCCCTTTCGGGTTTTCATTGTTTCCGTATATTTTAGAGAGAGAGATGAGAAGAGGGAGAGTACCCGAGCCCTTCTTTTGTAGTGTGTCGTGCTGCTTCTATGACCTCATATGGAACATCGGTCCCTTTTCACCTTTGAGTCCTTGATTAGTCAGGGGTTCATAGTTTATCGTCTTCATGATGCGATGAGCTTGCTGACTGTAGATACTCCAATCAGGGGAGGTTTTGGCTTCTGGACAGGATGGACTCTTTGAATCCTCAGGTTGGTCATAGCTTTCTGGCACAAATCCCTTCGAAGGCTGTCTTTTGGGGTGCTTCTTCGATTTTGGCGTTCCGTTTTCACAAGGCTTCCAATTGGTTCTGAAGACCTTGCATCTCCTTTTTTAGCGCAACAAGAGTAGCCTGGCTTTGATGGTGAGATGAGGAGTCTTCTTTTGGCTTCTCTTCTACCAAAGACTCGGGAATGCGTAAAACTTTTAGGGCGTCACAGACCTGAGCTAGTCCATGTGCCAGATAAGGGACATATTCTTCTCTCAGGGATGCCGGGATATTAAGGACCTTATATTCTTGTGGTCGTGATGCTTCTTCCTCAAGGAGTGAAACAGGGATGTGCAAGGCCTTTTGCTGGTCTAACGTGTGAGTGACCCTTGGGGCCAAAGCATCTACTTACATGACCTCCTTGGACTCGATGAAAGCTACTGGTTTGGTAACCGGCGACTCTGAACTAGAAGAAGGGAGAGTCTCATCTTCGGGGAAGGTTGGTAATGCTTTAGGGAGAGGACACAGAGTATTGGGGTGAATAGAGGTCAGAGGGAGGATCTTGCCAGCTCTGTCTTCTTCTTTGAACATGTCCAAGAGTACCCATCCTACATCTTCAGCATCTTCATGAGGGGATGGTTCCACCCTTGTTACAGACCATCGATCATCATGTTTGGGTTCTTAAAACGTTTCCGGATCTACAAAGTAGTACTTTGCATCGACATAATGCGTCTCGACGACGGGGAATTGCCATTTATCAGCATAGACCTTGTATTTCCTCCCATCCCGGGTGCACTTAAAACATTGATGGAGAGTAGATGGAACCACTCCTTTATCATGCATCCAAGGGTGACCAAGGCGTATGTTGTAAGAGGTGTCGATGTCGATAACATGGAATAGGGCATAATCATTTAATTCACTGATCTAGAGACGAAGGTGAACCATGTCGACTGGCTTTTCTCGTAATTGATTAAACCCTTGAACCTTGATATTTGCTGGTGTGAAGTCACTTGATCCTAACCCTAAATGGGTAGGAATTCTTCTTGGGATGAGGTTGACTGCTGATCCTTCATCTAGCATAATTTGGCCAATGGGACATGCATTCAATTCACGGGTTACGAAAAGAGGCCGTTTTGGGTACTTATGTCCCAATTGAAGGTCATCTTCTGAGAAAGTGACTGCTAGACAGTTGTTCAGGATAGCAGGGTCGACCTTGATGGGTTCTACTTCAGTCTTATATACCTTTGGGCTAGAAAGAGCTTGAACATGGGTCATTCGATAGTCCCTTGAGAGCATAAGGGCATCATAGATGCTAAGGAGGGCAAGGAGTTTTCTCAAACGCCTGATGATGTCATACTTGAGCTTATCATCACCAGTGTTTTGAACTTCTAGACCCACCACAGGTCTGGGTGGTTTGGAAGGCTGAGAGGCAGGTTTAGGTAAAGGAGGATTGTTTTGGGGTACAGGCTGACTTTGCTGTGTAACCGGGTTGGTTTGAAGAGGTTGTGAGGTTTGGGATGGAGAAGGATGTGCCACCAGACTTGGTGCCGACTAGCCAAATGATGGAGCCGAGCCCAATATAGTCTGACTAGATGGAGATTGAGGGTTTGGAAGCTGATTGGTGCATGGAACCAGTGGTGGTTCTAGGAATTTGAGAAGTGGTGGTAAACTAGTTTGGGTATTGGGAGTGGGAGGAGTGGCAGACCAGGATACTTCAGGGGTCTGGGCTGCCGAGGGCTCTGGACAGGCAGCTGCAACCTCTTGCCTGACCTTAGACCGATTGGGTTAGCATTGGTTGATGCTCCAAAGAATTGCACCATGTGGCAGGCTTCATGAGAATGGGAGCTCTGTTCTCTCGATTCTTTCAGTAGTTGCTCGAAGTCAGGCTTAGGAGACCATTGGGGTCTCTTGGGCTTGGGATTCTTGCGCTACTTGGGAAGCTTCTCATTGGTGGGAGGAGGCTTTTGCATTAGCTCTGGTTGCCCGAGCATCAACAACTAACAAGAAACTGGCTGCTTGGGGCCGCCGTCTTTTTCAGCTGCCTCCGATGTCTTTTGCTAATGTTGCAACATTTCAGTTCTTCGTCAAGAGCATCAAAATCTTGGCATTCATGTGTTGTACCTGCAGAAGACGTGTTAGCAGAAGAGGAAGAGGGGCTAGAAGAGTAGGAGATAGGAGAAGGGGGAGAGCTTTCAAGGTCATCACTTAGATTGGACCGATCCGGGTAGCTTTTAGCGTCACCACCGAAATTGGATGTGTGCAAGGGATCTTTTAGGTCTTCACCCTACTTGGACCGATGGGGGGTGCTTTCAATATCATCACCCTTATTGGACGTTTTGGGAGCCTAAGGAGAGGAAGGCTCAGGAATTTGTAGTTGACTAGACTGCGAGTCTTGATCAACGAATGTGCTTGACTTGGGGAAGAAATCCGACAAAATTGATAATAGACGAAGGGGCTCAAGGAACTCTGCCATGGTCTGGGGCTGAGGGATTTACTTCTCTTGAAAAATGGCCCTTGGTGCTTGTCTCCGTTTACCTTTTTCATGCATAGGGATAGGCTGATTACGTTAACGCGGCTTGGGAGCTGATCTCGCTAGATGAACCGCTTCCCTTCTCATGGACATGTTTTTGTTTTGTCCTTGATACATTGCCATGGTTGGGAATTGAAGGTCCGTCGGGATTAGAAGGCTCAAGCTGCGTATCTTAGAGGAGGTCTATGTTTGAACGACCTCTGGTGACGGCGGTCTGACATGGTCGTCCGAGATAGAGGTGGTGAAGTGCCCCTCTTGTACTTTCTCCTTCATTATGGCTTGAAAGGCAAAGCAGTCATCTAGACCGTGGCCTCGTATCTGGTTGAGAGAGGTATTTGGGCTGTACGGATGGCTTTGATGTGATGACTCCGACTTGGAGCATCATGCAGTACAACGCTTGGAGAAGATCCAGTAGCACGTTCTCCAGATGATATTCCTGTTCATTTTATTCTTATATTGTCACCACGTGAGCTGCTTCAACCATCCTAAATGCCTTCTTGAGACTCTCAAGTTGTATCTGCCCCTTCTGGATCAAAGCCTCAAGATGATCCTTGAGGGTGAAGCAATCTTCGACAGGGTGTCCAAATATCCTATGGTAAGCACAGTAGTTAATGTTGGTGATGAGACCAGCTTTTTCTTGCTTCTTCGACTCAGGTAAAATGATCATCTGTTGTTCTAGCACCATCCGTAGTAGGGCTGGGACCCACTCCTTAGTAAAGCTATAAACTTTGGTTTTCTTCTCTGCCCAGCGATCCTTCTCATAGAGGTTAGGAGGTGGCGGCACCCTATTTTAAGCCTAGGGTTGTTGTTGCTCTGCTTGAGGTGTGGCTTGAACATTTGTCGGGTTAACCCCTTTGTAGAAGTCCAGAGTTTGCAGGGAGTCTTTCTTGGGGTTTGATACAGTGATGGCAGCACTGACCACCCCTTTCTGCTGATTTCCTCGTCTATTGAATCTAGCATTGCCTGAGCTACGGCTGTTTCCCCCATTTGATGACTGCATCTGGGGTCCACCATGGTGCTTGAAAAGGCTCTCTATATGGACTAATTTATAGATCAGGTCCGATATGGAAGTTGGATTTTAGGCCACAACATGCAATAAAATCTCTGGCTGCATGTTGCATACGCTGGTTTGGACTGCATTGATTTCAGGCATGGGATTACCTTGGTGCGCAGCAAGATTTCTCCACCTTACAATGAACTGATCGATAGGTTCATCTGGTTCCTGGGTCATTGTGAGGAGCTCGATAGCTTGAACTTCTCTTTCGACCTCTTAGAAGCCCTTATGAAGCAACTGCTACATTTCTTCCCAGGTCTGGACTGAGTTTGGTGGGAAACGAGCATACCGCTTCAATGACGTTCGTCAAGAGTCTCGACAAAGTGGCGGAGAAGAAGCCTCCCATCAGTTGCCATTTCTTTACATGCTGAATAAAAATGGGAGATGTGTTGATGAGGGGAGCTCGTGCTGTTGAAAAGTTAGAGTTTCCCCTTTTGGTAATTAAGGGGAAACGGGAGCTGATCAATAAAGGAAGGATGGGGTTTCTGATAGAGGGTCGGGCCTTGTATTCTTGAAATCCGCCTTCCTCGCAAACTATGGATGACCATAGCTTTAATGTCAACTTGAGAGACCTAATGAGGGGAGGAATGATCATGTGAAGGACGTGGCTGTGAAAGGACTGACTCAGCAGGATGAGGAGAATTGGCACCCTGGCTGGATGAGTTCCCAGGGGACCGAGTACCTTCCATGAGCTAGATCTTGTCCATAATTCAATGCATCATTTGTTCAAACCAGTTCATTCGATCCTCCTGGTCATCATTAGGGTCATCGATGACAATTACAATGACCCTCTCATCAGGAAGATCGGTCTTTTGTGTGGTCAGCATCTTATGTGCCTTACGGACTGGCTGTGGTAGGTCAGTCAACAGGGCCTCGACATGCCCCAACTGAGCTCGAGCCTTGTATGCAAATCGGGTCAAGACTAGTTCACGACGATCTTGGGACCATGGGGCCTATACAATTGAGTCGTCTTCTGTGATGCTGATGACCATGCAGGGTCCTGGTCCTTCTACCTTAGGTTATTCTCCATGCTGTAAGGGGTGGAAGGGATTTTCTGCTAGGAGATCAGCAAACATGCTTGCCTAAAGATTTATGGGTTCGTCCCTTTGCACTATTCATATGCCCCGGTCATGTTTGGCTCTCAGGCTCTAGTGTACCTCCTTCCAGAATTGAGACCGGTAACGGTCTTCTATCATCGAGCACAATAAGGTTTTCTCTAACAGGTGCAGTAAGGGATGTGGGCCTGAGATAAGGGCTAGCTCTGGCTTGCGTCTTGGCTTGGGGAGAGATGGAGGATGGAAGACCTCATCTCCTAGAGGAGTCTTGCTCCGTGCTCTCTTATGAGCTTCAAAGGTCCGACCGATCGGGAGAGGGCACTGCAGTAGGGTACTCTTCAAAAAGGCCTTCAAGTACCAAGTCCTGAGCAGTTCGACTGGTGGAGAGGGGATAAATGGGAGGAGGAGACAGCTGTTAATGACCTCTTGGTAGGGAGCTCAATGTAGCTTCTGGTGGTGGTGCGAGTGCGCCCTTTGAAGAAAGGTTCCAGGCTACTTGAGGGTCAACCTGGGCTCGAGCAATGTGTTCAGCCTTAGCGGGCTGAGTGCCATGAGCGTGTGTTTGTGAGGGCTTGGCCTTATGGCCACCCCTCACAGAATGAGCAGAGGTGTGCTGAGAAGGACGACGAGAAGGTCGTTTCTCTCGTACTCGGCTAAGTGCAATCAGAGAATTGCCCCAAGTAGTGCGATATGTATGCATCAGGTATATAGGGCCTAGTCCGAGAATACTCAAATCGGAACAGTGGTTTGAGGCAGCTGAGGGTTGCCCCGAAGTGTGACTCGAGTGGATGGACCACAATCCTTAGTGTGCATGTGGGAGCAGATAGCCTTATGACCCCCTTCTCCACTTGTCAAGCCTCTTTTTACAGGGGCCCGAGGCGGTAGAACATGGGGGTTGGCCTTTCGGCGACCCACGGGAGCATTGACCGTTGGGCTATAATGAGTAGGAAGGGAAGGGGTTGCCTTTCGGCAACCCCGAGCAGCATGACTTGCAAGTGACTTGCCGGTGGCAAGGTGCATGTGACGTGGGGTGGTTAGTTTCGCACCCATGCAAGGTGCTTTGGTGGAGGGTCCACCAATGTTAGAAGATGAGGAGTGAGGGACTTTTGAGTCCCTCCTCGCTCCAATCCAGGTAAGAACCTAGGACCGTGACACCACGTCCTCGCTCTGAAGAAAGGTCGAGAACAAGGTTCGAAGAACATGTTCTCGAGAGACATTCATGAGTGTGGGGATCATAAAATCCCCAACTTGGATGAACGGGTTAAACAACCCAGAAGATGTGTGTGTTAGTAAGTAGGAAAGCAGAAGAAAAGAAAGGCCAAACAAGAACAATCCAACGATGGGGTAGCGTGTCCTCAGTGGAGTCGCTAAGCTGGTTAGGTGCCTCAATCTAGCCCTCCGGGTCGGGTCGATCTGGTGGCATGGCTCCGGGTTCGAGATGGGCTCGAAACATGAGAACGCTCTCTCGAGAACCGTGTAAAGAAGGCACGAGCAGGAATACTAACCGATGAGAGAGGAATTAAAGTCGTAAGGCAGGACTCACCTTGTATGGGTCCGTGACGAGCTTGGGTTGACTCACATGGGTGCCCTCTTAGATCACGAAGAATGTGCCCCTTGGCCTTTTGGCCGGTTTGAAATCGTCTCTCTTGACCTGTTTTCTTCTTACCTACAAAAAACACACACATTAGAGTACAGACGAGTGGTTTTCAGGACCCCCCCTTGTTACAGGGTGAACACACACATGCGTGTGTTCTCGAAGAGAAATGAAAGGAATAGGGTAAAAGGGTCCATGTCAATTCCATAGCCTTATGGCGTCTCTTTGGCGAAGGACTTTTAATAAGATCCTACAATGAGGATAGAAACAAAAATGGGTGAGCTGGAGGGAATGGCAAAGAAAATGAGGAAGGGTTTGAAGGCTAGTATGTCTTTCAACTAGTTCTTCTGCTTGGCTCTCCCTAAACCTTCGAAGAATGGAGTCATTTGATCCGATGGCTAAGTGCACGTAGTGACAAGACTAGCACGACGATTGGTATGGCGTTGTAGCTAGAAGGGCAGGGTGACTAGACCGGCACAGCAGCTAAACTACTTAATGATCTGACGAACGCGACGACTAATCTAGCACAGTAGCTGGGCTTGTGCGGCAGCTAGGCGGGCACAGTAACAAGTCTCGCACAATGGCTAAACTTCTCGACAGCAAGACTGGTGCAACGACTGTCCTAGCACGGTGACTAGCTTTGCGCAGTAGCTAGATGGGTATGGTAACTAGTCCGGCATAATGACTAAATTGCTCAACAACAGAGCTAGCACAATAGTGCAAGGCTCAACCAGCCCTCTAGTCAAACAAGCAAAAGGAGAAAAGAGAGAAGAAATCATGCTCAACAGTGTGTGCTGCCATGTGCGATAGAAAGTGGGAAGGGAAAAGAATCATACTCGACATTGTTCACTGCCATGCATAACAGTCAGAGAGAAAGAGGGGAGAATCATGCACAACATTTGCTCTACAGTGCGCAATAGACAGAGGAAAAAAGAAAATTGTCATGCTCGGCATTTGCACTGTCATGCGCAATGGACAGGGAGGGAAGAGATCATCACGCTCGGCAGTATGCACTACCGTGCAAGAGAAAGTAAGGAAAAGAAGAAGATCACGCACAACATTTGTACTGTTGTCTGGGATGGACAAAGAGAGAAGAGATCGCTATGCACAGTAGTATGTTTGCAGCGCAACTGTCTGAGGAAAAGAGGAAGATCACACCTGGCATTTGCACTGACATGCACGATGGATAGGGAGGGAAGAGAATGTCACGCTAGACAGTATGCAATGTCAAGCACATCAGACTGAGAAAGATGAGAACATGAGATGAGATAGAAACAGAGAGAGAAAGAAGGAGAAGAGAAAAGAAAGGAAATAAGAAAGAGAGAAAATGAAAAAGATAAGAAAGAAAAGGAAAGAAGAAAAGAAGAGAAAAGGAAAGAAGAAAGAGAGAAAAGGAAAGAAGAAAAGAGAGAGAAAGAAGGGAGAGAAAGAAGATAGAGAAAGAAGAGAGAGAAAGAAGATAGAGAAAGAAGAAAGAGAAAGAAGAGAGAGAAAGAGAGAAAGGAGAGAGAAAGAAGAGAGAGAAAGAAGAGCGATAAGAGAGAGACATAAGAGAGAAAAAGAAAGAAAGAAGAGAGAGAAAGAGACAAAGAAGAGAGAGACGAGAGAAAGAATTTACCTTACGCTCAGGGGTACCACCAAAATTCTTTTCTCTCCTCTCTCTCTCTAAGACGTGACTTAAAATCTCAAGAAAAAAGTCGAATTTTTATTGATGAAACTTTGATCTTTTACATCAGGTGCGTGCTTGTTTATATAGAAGTGGGGCCCAAAAGTGGGTGTAAAATCAAAAGTTAACCAAATTGTAAAAAATTAGGCATTAAAATAATTAAAGAAAATCTAAGAAAATGAGGCAAAATGATGATTTCGCCCCTGCACCAACAATCCACGAAATTTCAATTGAGTCCCTACTGTGCCCAAGAACTCTTGTGATCTTCCCGAGTAGGTTCGGGGTCTTTTCAAATTTCGTCTGACTGAAAGATGATTCTTTTCTTGATCGGCTCAGGAAGACGATGGTTTTGATACCACTCTTGAGCCATGGATCGGGTCTTTGGGCCACGATCATGAAGTGCTAAAGTCAAGAGAAACATGCGATCTTTGTTTAAAGACTACGTACATTTCTTGATGTTTTTTTATTATTTCTTTGTTGAATATTGTCGAGCAAGTTCTCGTGAGCCTTTGACGACGAACGTGGCTTGATTTAATGCCTAAACAACCATTTTCCATTTTTGATCTTTTGGAATTTTATTTTCGATGACCGGAAAGTGCAGCAACTTCGTACTCATCGCACGTCAAATCTGATTGTTCATCATGTGCAAGTTTCAACTTTGATGAAGCCTCAAACCTTATGCTCGTAGTGGGTCTGATTTTGGGTCGATCCGACAATGAGTGTCATGATGTGGCAAGTTGATCGAGGTGTGCTCCTGCCGAAAAACCTGCAACCTTGCCTTGAATCATGATTTTCTCTCAAGCTTTTCTCGACATGGGTCATGTCACATATCAAAATGCTCGGGTCAACAAGACGAACACGCTCATAAAATTTGAGCTTGATCCGGCTTGGTATGAGAGAGATACAGTCTTTCAAAGTTGAGCCCATAACCCGTGAACACAGATTCCATTAATGGAAACTGGTTCGCTGAGGATACACGGTAATAGCATGTGACTTACTCGTTTTAGGTAATTTGGCCATAACTTAGTCCAGGAACGTCTGACGAAGATGAAACTTGGTCCCCAAGGGTTTTCGAATGTTCCGAATCCAATGGCAGTAGTCTCATGGTCATTTGACATTCTAATGATAGAGCTGTAGTTATAAGGTCCATTTCAAGGCGATGGAGGCTGATTTTCCTAAAATTGTTTTTACGTCAGCACTGCCATTGGCAGGTGTTCTTAGAAGACCTTTATCAATATTCTTGATCCTTCTTGAGCCATTCTCGGAATGTTTGAAATTTTTTTTAGATCAGGGCTTATTATCCTACAGGTTCTCTTTATTCCACATCGAAGAGACAAGGTGATGAAAAATTTCCTCAAACAACGCGGCCCCCATTCTACCTTCTTTCCTCAAACCAAAAACTTCACAATCCCTTTCTATTTTTAAGGCAAGGTCCATTAGTGGACAAAAGTTCTTGAGATTTGCTAAAATGATCCTTCCTCGTATATCGGGTTGAAGAACCCTCTCAAATTTACTTCCTTTTCGTGCCTCAGTGTCAATAATATGCAGCGTGTATCTTGAGAGCTCGGCAAATTTTGCTGCGTACAACTCCACAGACATCTTTCCCAGCTATAGCTCTATGAATTCCACTTCTTTTCTTTCCCTTACAGAGTCAGGAAAATACTTTTCGTAAAAAGCCTCCAGAAAATTCTTCAAGTGGCTACAATTCCTGATCTCTCTCAGAACTGCTCTATTGAGCTTCATCAATGCTCGGCTTCTCCTTCAAGCATGAACGTGCCCAATCTCACTCTTTGTTCATTTGTACAGTTTAAGACTTTAAAGATCTTCTCCACCAGTCTTCTTCATCTCTCTGCTTTTTCTACTCCCCCTTATCCCACGAAGGTCGGAGGTGTCAGCCTCTTGAATCTCTCCATCAAACCACTATCGCTCTGGTCAGTGGTAAGGGTAGATGGGGTCGGCATCGATTCCCTCATCATTTGTGTCATAGCCCCTAGAGTTCTAAAGAATTCACCAAAGGCCTCAATGTTCTAATTGATTGAACTTGCATTGTTGGCATGAGTCCTCGACATCTTCAACGTAAAACACAAGCACCCAGTTACTAGCCTATCAAAGAACTATCCTCAAGACACTTCTAAAACTTCTTAGGTCAAGAATCCCATCCTGGCTGCTCGGATACCATAATTTTCATGACCCCACCCCCTCTGACCCTTACCATACCCAATCGAAGGGGGACAGAGTGCGGGATCGCTCCTGGAGGTCGCAAACATCACTCAGGTGGGAGTGGCTCAACGCGTGTTAGAAGTGCAAAATCAAAGCAAACAACAAAAATAAAACTAAAATTCATTCCATGAGACAGAAAATAACCCAAAGCTAAGCCATATCTATATATACATTCATTCATCAAAATGCTTTACAATCAGTTCAAGGAACTACTGGCCCACAAAACAGAGCTACAAAAACATCTCAGCTGCACAACCACTAAACACTTACTATGAAAAACTTCTGTCGAATCTTTTCTCCAAAACTCCAAGCTTCACATGATCTGCGCATAAGCCCGTTGTCCATCCTTCAAATCAAGACTATCACTCTACAATAATGGGAATAAAAATGGAATTAGCTAACAATCTAGTAAGCAGATCTAGACCCTTGCATTTCAACTCTATAAACGGTGATAACAGTTAACAATGCTCATTAACTTACAGAGATATCAAGAAATTTGGCTCTATTATACTCTCATAGTATAAGGATAAACACAATTCAATAATCAGGAACATGCAGTGCATAAATCATAAATCATTTCATTTTAAGCAGACAGTAAGATTAAGAGTTCACAGTTTCACATAGTGAGAGCTATCGAAGTCTACTCCTGAAATAGAAGTTCCATCGATCGTGTTAAGCCAATCTTATAGCATGGAACCTTTATTCTAGTTCAGGAGGGAGGACAATGACAAGTGGGTGTCCCACTTCATAATTCCCTCACACACACACATGTCCCCAACTCGCTTTGGGGTATTCGATAGGCAGTGGCCTTGTAAGACACAACCCTCTCCTTATGCCCTTCTGGTGAAAGCGCGTAACACTAACATTGAGTGTCCCAATGCATAGTGCCTATATCATTTGGGGGGGAGCGACCCACCCTAGTATCCAATTTCACGTCTCGACCCCATTCTTATCATTGGGGTGGTCGAGGTACAGCCAATCAGTCGCCAGCAAAGCAGTATCCAACCACCAAGGGGTGTCCCATTGCGTGGTGATCTTTGGAACAACATCTCACAGTATAAAATAATAGCACATTACCCACTATCAATGGGTGACCCATTGTGTAGTGGTCAGAGTCAGTATCAGTTTCATAGTCACACTATAACAATAGTGGTCAGTATCAGTTCAGCTTATCAGTATAACATAATGATAATATCAGTATCATAGAATGATAGTATCGATATCACAAAATGACAGTATCAGTATCACATAATGACAATATTAGTGTCATAAAATGACAGTATCAAGATCACATTTTAAGTATCACAACTCACATTTCCTGCAATTTCAAGCAGTGACGTCCGATCATAAATATGATTATAAATTTTGATCCATTTAAATTTGGAGACAGCCCGAAAGTAAATTTTATACTAGACATACCTATCCTTCAAATGGAAGTAGTTTGAAAGCAATTGGACATCATTTGGCTCTTCAAACGTTTAATGCAATGGGGGTTTACCATCTGTTTCCTGCTTTGCACCTGAGACAGTGACATGTCTCACTTAACACAATTGTAAATTTCAGTTCATAAGGTATATCAAAGTGGTTCCAATATCAAAGTTTGAATATAAATAGGTATCTTTCTAACAAGGGCAGTTTGAAAGCATTTGGACTCCAATAGGATAATAAAAAGTCTGTGCCATCTAATGCAATTGTTATGTGTTTTATTGAAATCTTTCTACAGTGACATACCTTTACAAATAATTACATAGCTTTCAATCTATGACGAATTTCGAAATGTGTTCAACATGTGATTTCAATCATACTCATAGATATTTCAAATGGAAATGGTTTAGATAAAAACATACTCTATTTGGTCAGTCAAAATTCATGACAACAGAGACATGAATTTTGAAAGTTTTCTAAATCTGTCAACAGCGACCTACGTGCACATTTCATAGCATAAATTTTCATGTATAAAGAATTTGAACAAGATTTAAACATGTACATTTTAGTAGACACATATATATTTCCAATGACCATTATTTGAGGTCATTCATACTTCATTTGGCTATGCAAATGCTTAATTTAAAAACATGAAAGTTTCTGAAAATTCAAAGTGTCGCAGGGCATGGTTCATGAAACACTAAATAACTTTCAATCCACAATAGATATTAACATAAAATCAGCTCCATTTGATTTAAACATACATAGGCATATTTCCATAGATTTTTGTGAGCAATAGAACCATTCTTAACATAAAAACTAACTATACAATAGAGGCATCAGTTCAGTAAACTGATGCATAAAATCATTATACACATTTGTTCTTTATCACATATTCCATGCTTATAGGCAATCAATTTCATGCTTTTATAAACATGATGCAGAGGTGGTAGATCCACTTACACAATCAACAATGATGCCTTCAATTCCTCTATTACAATTCTCCTCAAGCTTCTTACAAGGCTCCAACAGTGAGATAGCAGTGAGCATCCAATGACTCTAACTGTTGGCTCTTAGAGAGAGAGAGAGAGAGAGAGAGAGAGAGAGAGAGTAAAAAATCAATGGCATGAGGGGGAAGAGGGCTTAAGTACCCTGTGGGCTAAGTGGTAGTCCAAAACTGGACAAATGGCAAGTACCATACATGCACCAGGACAAGTGGCATGTGTGGCAGTATGCATCTGGCAGGTGGTAGTGACACGCACGACGCTACACACATGACGCTGGTTAGGTGCCTCGATCTCTCCCTCCGCATCTAGAACTATCCGGCGGAATGCAGCTTGGGTTTCAAAAGAGACCCGAGACTTTTCAGATTGCTCTCTCGGGAACCTCGTTCGAGAACAAGGGCAGGTATTACCAACCGATGAGAGAGAAATTTAAGATGGGTTCGGGACTTACTAGGGCTGGCTCGCTTAGGCGCTCTCTTTGATCACGAAGAAAGCCCCCAGTAATAAAACTGGTTCAGAATCGCCTCCCTTGGCTTGTAATCTCCTGTTTTCTTCAATCACACATATATGACAAAGGTTATAAGGCAGGTGGGCCAGTAGACCTGACCTGGCCTTTTGGGTGAATGTACACAAGAGTGTACATTCAAAAGAAAAAGGAAAGAACGAGAGAAGAAGAAGAATTTGACCAAGCATGGAGATCAGCGTAGTGACTAAGCCGGTGAATAATTGACTTGATGTGGTAGTAAAATGAACTTAGTAACTCTGACCGACTCACAAGATTATTACTAGACGCCAATACTAATACTGACTAGCTGACCACGATGGTGAGTCTGTCGTGGCAATAAAGCGGGCACAGTAATTCTAGCAAAACAACATTATGACTAGACGATAGGACTATCATAAGAGGCTAATCTCAACCTTTCTTAATCAAACGAAAGGATAACATAAAGAATGAAAGTCATAAAGAGAGAGTAAGAAGTAAGAGAATAAGAAATAAAAGAGAAAGAACTTAAAAGAAAAAGAAAGAAAGAGAATAAGAAATAAAAGAGAAAGAAAGAGAGGAAGAGAAAGAAAGAAGGAGAAGAATGTGAGAGAAGAGCGAAGGAAGGATAAAAGAGGGTGAAAGACACAGTCGGCACTAGGCATCGCTGGCTATGTTGGAAGAGGAAGAGAAGGAAAGACACAGTTGACGCCAGACATCACTGGCTAGGTTGGAAAGAGAAGAGAGAGATGGACACAGTCGGCACTAGGCTTCGTTGGTTGTGTTTAAGAAGTGAGGAGAGAGAAAACACATTAGGCGTTGGGCATCATTGGCTGTGCTAGTTAGAGAAGAGAGAGAAGATGCAGTCGGCACTAGGCTTCACCGACTGTATTAGATAGAGAAGAGAGAAGATACAGTCTGTACTAGGCTTTGTCTACTGTATTAGACAGAGAAGAGAGGGAAGATGCAGTTGATGTTAGGCTTTGTCGATTGTGTTAAACAAGTAAGAGAGAGAAGATGCAGTCGATGCTAGGCTTCACTGATTGTATTAGACAGATATGAGAGAGAAGATGCAGACGACGTTAGGCTTCACTGATTGTATTAGATAGAGTAGAGAGAGAAGATATAGTTGGCACTAGGCTTCACCGACTATATTAGACAAAGAAGAGAGAGAAGATGCAGTCGGTGCTAGGCTTCACCGACTGTATTAGACAGAGAAGATGCAGTAGGCACTAGGCTTCTCCAACTGTATTAGACAGAGAGCAAAAAGGGAGATAGAAATAAGAAGAAGAGAGAGCAAGAGATAGAGATGAAAAGAAGAGAGAGAGAGACAGAAGAAGAGAGAGAAAGAGAGATAGAGATGAGAAAAAGAGAGAGAAAGAGAGATAAAGATGAGAAGAAATAAAGAAGAGGAGAGAGAAAGAGAGGACGAGAGAGAAAGAGGGGAGGAGAGAGAAAGTTACCTTATCGAAAGGTACCAGCCATTTGCTTCTCTCTCCTCTCTCTGTCCAAGATGTACCCATGAGCTCAAGAAAAATTCAAAACTTTATTGATTGATCTAAGAAAATGAATCAAGCCCTCATTACAATGAGGCATTGCTTGTTTATATAGAATTGGGCTAAAACGTGGGTGTATGCCTGAAAACTACCCAGATTTGAAGATAATTACAATTTTAATTGAATTAAAAGAATTCTACAAATGGGTGCAAAAGGATTGTTTTGCCCCTGTCTAACAATGTGTGGAATTCCATATCAGTCTCTGCTGTCGCCCGAGAACTTGTGTGATCTTTCATGACTGATCTGGGGTTGTTCTGATGCCAATTTGATCGAAAGATGATTATTTCCTTATGAGCCTCAACATGGCGATCGATTTGATACCAACTTCGAGCCATGAATCATGTTTTTAAGCCCTGATCGTGAAACTTGAATTTTAGATGAATCTTGAAAACTTTGGATCGATTGTATGCTCGTTCCTTGATGTTTCATCATGATTTCTTCATTGAATCACACTGAGCATGCCATCACGATCACATTGCAATAAACGCAGCTTGATTTCGTGTTCGGATGAAGATTTTGTCATCTTGAGATTTTAGCCCGAATCTTGAAATCTGACGGCCGGAATTTATAGGAAATTTGACGCCTACATGTGTGAATCCAATCGTTCATCGTATGCGAGGTCTGGATCAGAGATAGCCTCAGATGTTATGCACATAATGTAATTGGTTTCATGTTGATCGGGTATGCGAGTGTCATGACTTGGCCGCTCGAGCGGGGCATGCTGCTGCTGAATTTTTTGCACCTTCCTTCACGAATCAACAACTCCTCTCTAATTTCTCTCTGCTTGGGCATCGTCACGGGGCGTACCACCTATCGAAACGCTCATTTTGATGAGACGAGTGAGATTTGGGCCTCAAAATTGATTATTCATGACAGTAAAAATAGCCACTTTTAATGGTGTTTTGATGCAAGGTGGCCACATGGGAATAGTGTGCGGCCTACCCCTTTTCGGTATTTTACCCATAACTTTGTCCTAGAGTGCCCGATTAAGCCAAAACTTGACCCATATGGGTTAAAAACCATGTTGGATCCAATGGTGGTGGTCCCACAGTAATTTGATGTAACAAAAAGATAGTTCTAGTTATGGGGTCCATTTCAAGATGCTAGAGGTCAATTTTACCGAAATTGTTTCGTTGTGTTCACTGCCTTAAACATGTCTGATCATGATGAAACTTGTCAGGTGATCTTTTGAAGTTTTTATGAAGCGCTTAACCAATTCTTGGGCAATTATGAGACTATCAAAATTTCCAATTATTTTGTAGCCTTTATTGACTTGCTTCGTCTTTATTCTGCATCAGGGACCAAGGTTTTGAAAAATGCATTCAAACAACTTGTCTCGCCGAATGTTGTGCTTCAAGAGAAGTGAGAAGGACAATGTTCGAAAAATTTCCTTCGATTACATTATTGTTTTCTTCATAGCCACAGGACCACATGAATTTCGAGGAGATTCATGTAATGGTGTAACTAGGATGCTCAGACGTAGGGATGCAATGTTTGCAGGTCCATCCGTGGAGACTTCTGGTGGAGAAAATATTTTTTGATGGATCTTGTCGAAGTCCTCACCCTCATGTGGACTGTTTGTGATTCTAAAGCTAAGGGTTTTGTACAGACCTCGTCAGTCAGAATCACACCCATCTGGCGATTGAGTGCCATGATGAAGGGCATTCTTCCCATTTGGTCTAGGTTTCTTTGTCTTGGATAGACGAAAAAAGAGCCTTTGGTCAGCTCTCATATGCGTTGTGCACTAATTGGTCCTTGGAGGGTAGGGTATCTCAATTTATCGAGGTGACCAGCTTTGGGTACAACCACCCCTACCCACTGTTGTGCAGTTCGTTACATAGCAAGTTCAAATTCATGGTTGACTTAGCCTTCTTAGAGCATCTTTTATTCATCGGAGTGACTTTCTTGTTTGTTGGTTTTGCTGAAGAGCCTTTTGTTGGTGCTCATTTACATCGTGCACCAGTTGTTCCATGAAGGGTAGGGTACCTTAGTTTATCGAGGTGACCCACTTTGGGTAAAACCACCCCTACCCACCACTGTGCAGTTCGTTACATGGCAGGTCCAAAGTCATGGTTGACTTAGCCTTCTCAAGGCGTCTCCGACATCTTGCAGTACATTTGTAACCTCGTGGGAATGATGCTCTTTTTCATGAGACTTGTCTTGCTGTTTAGGTGAGTATTTTATCTTTCTAGTCCTTTTGGCAACTAAACTTAGGCTGTCAGAATCTTTCCCTTAGAGCTCGTATTTTTTTGGACCTTGGTATTGTAACACCAGGGATTTTTCTTTTTGAGTGTGGGCTGAAGCCGCCTGTCGAGGCGAGTGCTGCATCAACTTGTTTATTGGTTCAAGCATCCTTTGTGAATTTTCACTTGAACTTGGGAAACAACGTCGTAGGGACGATTTTCACCAACTTCTTTTTATTTTGGGGCTCTTTTACCCATGACCTTACGGCCATGTCAACCCTTATTCTTCCATTTTTACTCACGATGCCCTTTAGGATTTTCACCACGCCCAGTTTTTTATTCACGGAACTCTTTTACTCATGGTTTTGTGACCATGCCCATCTGTCATTTTTACTCATGGCATTCCCTTATCAAGGTATACGCCATGCCTGCTCTTTCATCATTTTTTGTGAAGGCGTGTTTAAGGTCATGCCTCCGGGACCTGTGCGAAGCGTTTTATCGTCGTGCTGCCAGGACATGCACTATGCCTTAAGGTCATATAGCTGGACTACAATGGAGATGGATGGCAGTCTGTAGGGGCCATGGAGTGAGTATGGTAGTGTTTCTAGCTAATGTTTGGGGAGATGGAATGACGCTACCTATGAAAGATGGATGATGTATGAAAAGTGAGTGAAAAATGGTGACCCACTAGCTTACGATGAGAATAGATTGCAGGATGGTTAACCATTTTGTGAGCGTGGGTGAGACTCACTGGGAATGATGTAGAATGATGATGAGAAAGAATTTACTAAGGAGATAGTAAAGGTGGTGCGTGCACATAGTCGGTTAGGGACAATGTGCGTGAAGATGCACGTAAAAGGTGTGTGCGTGTATATGGGGGGGAGTTTTAAGGTCATGCCTCCAGGACTTTGTGCAAAACAGTTTAACGTCATGCGGCCAGGACGTGTACTATGGTTTTAGGTCATATAGCTTGGACCGTGGTTATGCAGTTTATAGTCATACAACCAGGACTGTGCAGTTTAAGGTCGTGCAACTAGACCTCTGCTACAGTTTAAGGTCATATAGTTTGGACCATGGTTGTGCAGTCTAAAGTCATGCAACTAGGACTGCGTAGTTTAAGATCACGCAACTAGACCTCCGCTACAGTTTAAATTCATATAGTTTAGACCAAGGCTGTGCAGTTTGAAGTCATGCAGCACAGACCATAGTTATGCAGCTTAGAGTCATGCAACTAGGACCACAGTTATGCAGTATAGAGTCATGCAACTAGAACCGTGTAGTTTAAGGCCATGCAACTAGACCTCCGCTACAGTTTAAGTTCATATAGTTTGGACCACGCAATTTTGGGATCATGCAACTAGACTAAGGCCGTGCAGTTTAAGGTCATGCATCGTGGACCATGGTTATGCAGTATATAGTCATGCGACTAGGACCATGTATTTTAAGGTCGCACAACTTGACCTCCGCTATAGTTTAAGGTCATATAGTTTGGATCATGCAGTTTTGGGGTCGTGCATCTAAGCCAAGGCTGTGCAATTTAAGGTCATGCAGCGCGGACCAGGGTTATGCATTTTAAAGTCATACAACTACGACCATGCAATTTAAGGTCATGCAACTAGACCTCCCCTACAGTTTAAGGTCATATAGTTTGGACCATGGTTATGCAGTTTAGAGTCATGCAACTAGGACCATGCAGTTTAAGGTCGTGCAGCTAGACCTTCACTATGGTTTAAGGTCATATAATTTGGACCATGCAATTTTATGGGTCATGCAACTAGACCAAGGCTGTGTAGTTTAAGGTCATGCAGCGCGGACCAAGGCTTAGGTCACCATATAGGTGAGACTTCATGGGGAATAGGTCTGTGGGCAGTAGTCTGACTCCTTGGGGATAAGATAGGTAGGATCGTTGAGGGGTCTAGATAGGAAAGCTGACCTTATTGGGGAAGAGGTGACAAATGTGGGTCTTTTATAGGCATTAGAGATCACTGGGGGTTGCAGCAGCAAGAATGTCCCTAACTTTACTGGGAATAATAGTATGTGGTACGAACATGGCTCTTCTACTAGGGATGTGGAGTCATGACCTGAATTTGATCAACCTAGGTTCCACCTTACTAGGGGTAATAGGTCAGAGTGAAGGTGCAACTTCACTAGGGATAATGATGATAAGACACACAAGGCTCCGGTTTGGAGTAGGCAACAATAGGTGCTTGAAATACAGTCAGCGTCAGTTGAAGCAACTATTGTTTCTTGAGAGTGCTCAGCCGGTGATGAGCCTTCGCAGCTGGCGTTGAAGACAACCAACATTGCCTTTTAACCAGTCAGCCAACACTAGATTTAAAATACGGTCGACGCTGAGTTGCTAGACACACAGTCGGCGCTGTGCTATTGCTTGGAGACAACCAGTGCTGAGTTGTCGAGCACACAACCAGCACTGTGGTTGGTGAAATACAGCCGGTGCTAGCTAACTTCGACTGCACAGCCAACGCTAGGTGTGGATCGATATTTGAGCCATGACCAGAGCCCGACCCAATCCAGCCAGTTCGTTGGAGTTTTTAAGGCGGCGATGAGAGTTGCGTTGGGCCTCAGGTCAAAGCCCGATGCGGTCCAACCTATTCGTTGGAATTTTTTAAGCGGCAATGAGAATTTTGTTGGGCCTTGGGTTAAAGCTTGACCTAACTCATCATTACTTGGCTTTCCTTGGACACGACTAGGATTCCCAGTTTGTGAGGGGCATTTGAGGGTAGCGTTTGGTATATAAGGGGGTAAAACCCCATTTTCTTCACCTTTCATCGAGGGTAAAAGCTAAAACAAAAAATATTTCTTTAATAGTGAGCAGAGGGTGCCCGGTAGAAGTTCTTGCACAGGCGGCACTGAAAGATGTGGCTACGGTTGTTAGTTTGCATAGCAGAGTTCGAGATGTCACGACTAGAATCTATGAAACGTGTGAGAGATCCGGACACAGCAGGCGCTAGACGATGGAAAACACATCCAGCACTGGGCATTGACAAGCTCAACCTACGCTGAGTAATGACAGACACAGCCAGCACTAGCCGTTGGCACACACAGCTGGCATTGAGCATTGATAAGCACAACCAGCTCTGAGCATTGACAAACACAACCGACGCTAGCCATTCTCACACAGCCAGCCCTGAGCATTGGCAGACACAGTCGGTGCTGAGCATTGACAAGCTCAATCGGCGCTAGCCTTCTAGCACACAGCTAGCGCCAAGCCTTTAGCGGACACAGACGGCGCTGATCCAATGCCTCAATAGTTTTGATTTTAGTAGTGAATCTTCTATCCTGGCTCATTCTTACTACATGATTCCTGATGTGAAGCAGCTTACAAGAGGGGGAGAAGTCGGCACTCGTGATTTTATCGATGAGGTTTTATCAAGGGGTGAGTCCATTTGGCTGACCAAGCCAATATGCGAACCAGAGTGGCCTCTCAGTGTCACTTTCATTATTGACCTCGTTCGTTTTGAAGTACGCGAGGGCCATGATGGCAACGTCAGTATTGAAGAAGGGATGGCACTTCTTCATTGTATGCACAGAAACAAATGGTACAAGCAAAGGGGCTACTAATGTGGTTAGCAAAAGGCCTCCGAGTTTAGGGGGAGCACCAATACTTGAAGGTATACTCTTCCTGAACAGTCAAGGTTTTGGTGATGTACAGAAGTACTCTTGAATGTGCTTCATTATTAGCAGCGGTCCAGTGTTCGGGTAGCTACTATAATCGGTGCTACAATACTGCAAAGGTATTACTGAAGACATGGAGCCACGTTAGCAATACCTTGCTTCTTAGGCGCGGGGAAGCAGGAATCTCTTTGCTAGACCTTCATTTCATTAGGGACCTTTCGATAATCGAGGTTATGTATGACGAGTTCGTGCCCCAAAACTCAGTCATCTTTGGTGGTGCCCGCTTGGGGGATAAAGAGCCACTTGCCAGTCTTCAAAAGATCTTCGATGCTTACTAATTGATCATTGCCCAGTCTAGCAATGATCGGGTCACCTTCATGGAATGGGTGAAATTTTTTTGCAGGGACTATCTTGAAGGTGGTCAGGGCACTCCGAAAGGAAAAGGGAAGGCAGTTGCAAAGGGGCCGCCTCTCGTGTATCAATTTGAGACCAACGATGACTGTGTCTTCTTGGTTGTGTATTTGGCCTTATTTTTATGCAAGTTCGTGCTCTCTGGATGGACAGACGACATTCGTCCAGCCATATTATACGTGGCCTGCAACATGGCAAGAGGGAGTGAGTATGCCCTCGCTCAGCTGATTTTTTGTAATATTTATCATGGCTTGGGGGGCATCTCTCGTGGAAAGGCCTACAAAGGAAAAGAGGGAGGAAATGGTATTGTGGGAGGAGAGGCATTTCTTGGGGATTTTAAACTCCATTCCCCGTGCATTACGTGAACAGGTTGCTAGGGGCCTATTTCCCTAACACCTATGTCAGGCACCAGGGCTCAGGAGATAAACTATGGCCTTTCAGAAGGATGAAGATCAAGGGGAACATGTTTCTTCAGAGCCTGCTGGAACTAGAGGTCCCCATAAGCGAGGGTCACAGTAGCGAGGCTGACATTAAAGAACCCAGGCATGTTGAGGCTGACATTGAAGAACCCAGGTGGTTTGAGGCTAGTGCTGCCTCTGAGTCAGAGGGGCAAGAAGCTCTGGGCTTTAACATCGTTCCAGAGGAGCTAGTGGCTCAGATGGCTATTACTTTGACAAGCTTGGTCCTTGAAGCCAAAGCCTCTTTAGTAGTAGTCATCTCAGTAGCACCATCTTGGCCCATCTTTAATGGGGATTTTGGTATGATTGCAAGCATGCTTCGCGTAGGCCCTTAGAGCTTGAGGGAGCTGCCTTTCAATGAGCTGGGAAAAGCTTTGGTAAAAACGAGGGAATTCGCTGCGACTACTGCGGTCGGGAGTGCACCAAAAGTTCTTTCCTGCAACCTTAAATGAGTTGGAGAGCTGACGGTTGGGAGTGCTGCATCATGAGAAAGAAATTAGCAGGCTAGCCTCTTTGAAGGAGTCGATTTTGCGTCATCGCGAGAAGATAGATTCTTGCATTGAGAAGAAGGCCACGATAATTGGCTGTCAACAGGATCTCAAGAGGGAGGTGCAAGGAAGCTACAAGAGAATGATTGAAATCAGAGAGGAGATACGAATATTGAGGCAGGAATTCACGGGTCTTGAGATGGAGATGGCTCAAAGGAGGGCCATGGAGGCTTCTTTGATTGCAGACTTATCCGAACTCAATGGCACCATTGAGTCGTAAACTGTGGCAATGGAGGAGGAGACTCAAACGATGGCCGAACTGAAGGAGCGTGCCCAGGGCACCAAGACTTCTCCTGTAGCATGCAGCGCAGAGATCAATAAGATGATTGATTAGTTTTGAGAATGTATTTTCTTGTACTCGTACTTGTAAAATTTGTAATCATAAATAAAGTTCTTCTTTTTCTCTTCTGACAGACTTCGCTGCATGATTTCATTGTCTCAAGAGGCTAATACCCTAAGCTTTGTTTAATCCCGTGATGGGCTGTTGTGGCTTCAATGACTTCAAAATGGGGAGCCGTCACTCTCTCTCCTTTTAAAGTTTGATTTCCTAAGGGTTTATAATTCATTCTCGTCATTATTTGACGACCCTGTTCACTATAAATAGTCCAATCAGGAGGGGATTTGGCCTCCATTAGTGGCACATTTACTTCAAACCCATCATAGCTTTTGGTCTCAGGCACGAACTCCTTGAGATTTTTTAAAGCAACGCACATAACCTTCAATTGGCTCTAGAGACTGCGCACTTCGCTCCTTAACTCAGCTAGGGGATCGTGCTCTTGAGGGGAAGAAGACTGTCCTTTCTCAAACCTGCTCTCCTCCCGGCATACCCAAAAATTATAAAACTTATGGCTGCTCCATGATTTGAGGAGCATCCTCTATGCTTATAGCAATCGAGTTTTGAAAAATCTATCATGGCAGTTGGCGCACCACTCCTGCTTTCAAGAGTGTGATGGGGATGTGCGTAACGTTTTGATGGTCCAGCATATAGGTGATCTTTGGAGCTGAGAATTCTATCCCCATGACTTGCTCAATCTCAAGAATGACCTCTGGTTCATCTTCCAGCCAAGGTGGCTCAAAACTAGGGGCAGAGGGTGAAGACTCCTGTTCAACCGAAGAAAGAGTTTCTTGAGGGATAATGGTTGGGACGTTAGAATGAATACTGGTTAGAGGTAAAATTCTGCCTTGCCTTTCTTCCTCTTTGAACATGTTCACCAATGTTCTCCGAACATCCTCAACATCTTCATGAGACGAAGATGTTGTCTTGATTGTAGACTTGTGACCTCCATCATTCGGCTTATGAGGTGACACCATATCTGTGAAGTAATATTTAGCATCGGCATAGTGCGTTTCGGCTACAGGGAACAGTCTTTTCTTGGCATAGACCGTATGTTGTCTCCCATCTCGGCTATACTTGAAGCAATGATGCAACGTTGATGGAACCACCCCCTAGTCTTGGAGCCATGGCCTACCGAGGAGAATATTGTACGAAGTGTCGGTGTCGATTACATGACACTAGGGGTAATCGTTTACCTTGCCGATCTTAAAATGAATGCATACTGTGCCAGTTGGCTTCTCTCATGACTGGTTGAACCCTTGATCGGTGACATGGGTAGGGGTAATATCTTCGGACCCCAACCCTAATCGAGTAAGGATCCTCCTTGGAATAAGGTTGAATGTCGACTGTCCGTCTAACATAATTCGATTGATGGAGCATGCATTTAACTTGCCAATAACAAAGAGAGGGCGATTATGAAACTTTCCTCCCAGCTGCAGATCGTCCTTAGAAAAGGTAATTGGCATACATCCTTCTAAAATCATCGGGGTCTACCTCAATAGGTTGTACTTTGGTCTTGTACACTTCTGGTTTAGAGAGAGCCTAAACCAAAGCCATCCGGTAATCCTTCGAGAGCATGAGGGTGTCGTAGATATTGAGGAGGGTTGGAAGCTTCCGTAGATGCCTTATTACATCATATTTCACCTTTTCTTGATCAAGGCCTTGTGCTCCTAATCCTGCCATTGGTTTGGGTTGTATGTTGGGTTGAGGAGTAGGTGTGGGAGGAAGAGGTTTATTTTGGCCTGCTAGCTGACTCAATTGCATGGCAGGATTAGTTCTGGTGATAGAGGATTGAGGTTATGGAAGTGATTGAATATATGGGATCCGAGGTGTCCCAGGGAATTGGAGAATAGGTGGATAGTTTGAGGTATTCGAATTGGGAAGGAGCCCAAGGAGCTATAAGATAGGCAGACTAGTCTTTAGATTAAGGGACAGTGGCGGAATAGGGAACTTCAAGGTGCCCGACTTCTATGGTGGAGGTTGCAATGTCCTCTCCAATCTGATATTTATCTACCCCATGATGGGTGTTCCTCCTGAGATTTGCACCATGTGGCAAGCGTCTTGAGAGTAGAAACTTTACCCCGTTGACTCTCTCAGTCTCTGCCCAAAGTAGGGCTTAGGGGGCCACTAGGTTTTCTTTGTCTTCGTCATTTTGTGTTTCTTTGAGGAGGGTGGTTGTGCTTTGGCTCGAGCTACCAAGGCATCAGCAACCGCAAAGAATCCTACTTTCTGGGCCAGTGTCTTCTTCAACCACTTTCGTTTCGTCCTACTTATGTTGGATCCTTCAAGTTCCCTGTCGAGAGCCTCGAAATCCAGACATATCAAGGTTGTACCTGCAAGAGACAAAGAAGAAGGAAGATGAGAAGCAAAAGAAGAAGAAGAAGGAGAAGGGTTAGAAGGTGGGGGACTTTTAAGGTCCTTCCCCTCATCAGACCGATCTGGGCAGCTTTTTAAGTCATCATCATGGTCAAACGTGTGCAGGGGTTGTTTTAGGTCTTTCCCAAGCTTAGACCGTTGGGGAGTGCTTTTAACATTGTCTTGGACGTGCTCTAAGTGGAAGGTGGTATGGGAACATCTTCTTGACAAGATGAAGAACGAAGAAGGATCGTGCTAGGGATAAAGTCAAGTAAAGTTGGCAATGGGGGAAGGGGTCTGAGAAATTCTTGCTCAACTGGAGGTTGAGCCAACTTATTTCTCCAGCGAGCAGCCCTTGGTGCCCATCTCTTTCTGGTTTTCTGAGGTGGTTTTTTATTCATCTTGCTCAGCTTGTGAATAGCCCTAACTTGGTGAAGTGCTTCTCATCTTAAGGACTTGAGTCTGCTTCACCCGTGGTGGACTATCCATGTCTAGGAAGTCGAGGGTTCTGCAGAGTCTGAGTCATTTATAGGAAGGTCCTACTTTGGGAGATCCTCTTGCACCGATGGAGCAGTGACTTGGGGATCACTTACTGGGACATTGTAAAATTCATAACATTCCCTCATTTTCTTTGCGAATATATCATGGAAACTGGTGCATTCCCACAGGTAGTAACCCCATACCTGATGATACGGGCACCAACGGTCCTCGGTCCCCTTAGTGAGGTGATGGGGTTGCCTTGCCAGCTTCAGTGTGATTATGCCTTCCTGAAGCATTATAATGAAGAAGGCGTAAATGATACCAAGCATTTCATCTTCCTCTGGGATGGTTACTGCATGGGAGGCCTCGGCTGCCATGAAGGGCTTCTTTAAGTCTTTAAGCTTTAGCAAACCCTTCTGAATTAGGGCCTCGATAATATCTTTCAGCGTTTAGCAGTCATCTGTGGGATGATTGATCCTCCGATGGTAGGCACAATAATTCGCCTGAGTGTCAAGGTCAGCTTGCTCTAGGAACTTGGCTTCTGGAAGCTGAATCATATTTTGTTCCAATAATAATCAGAACAGTGGAGGGACCCATTCTTTCTCAAAGGGGTAGACCTTGTTCCTATGCCTGGTGAAATAATCGCCCCGATCAAGGTTGGCCGGTGGGGGTACTCGGTTGTACGACTGTTGTTGCTTGCCAGCTTGAGGTGTTATCTTTATCGTGCTCACCCCTTTAGAGAGGTCTAAAGTTTAGGAGGGAGCCTTCTTTGAATCAGTGACGGTGACAACTACACTGATTACTCCTTTCAGTCAGCTGCCCTGTGTGTTGTTCTAAGAGCTACCATGTTGTTCGTTGGACTTGTAGACGGTTGTAGTCCCCACCGTGGTGGTGTGATAGACTTTCTATGCAGACTGATTTAGAGATCAACTTTGACATGGAAGTCGGATTAGAAGTGTAGAGAAATTTTGGGTCACATGTTCCGCACAAAATTTTGGACTGCTTCCTTCTCAGGCAAAGGATTTGGATGGTGAGAAGCCAAATTTCTCCATCTTGATATGAACTGGTTCATGGGCTCATGACGATCTTGAGTCATAGTGAGAAGTTTGATGGTTTGAACCTCTCTCTCGACCTCATAGAAGCACTGATAGAATAGTTTCTCCATTTCGTCCCACATATGCACTAAGTTTGGAGGAAGTCGAGCATACAATTGAAATGCTGGGCCATCAAGGGCCTCAACGAACTGACGGAGAAGAAGTCTCCCATCAGCCACTATTTCTCGACATGCTACATGAAAGTGGGCAATATGCTAGTTCGGGGACGTGGTTCTATTGAATAAAGGAAACTTCCCTTTCTTGTAATCTGAGGGAAACAAGATCTGGTCAATATATGAAGGGTATAGCCTTTGATAAGGCGTTGCACCCTGTGTCTCTGGGATTTGTCAGTTCTTTAAGCTATGGGTCACCATAACATCAATGTCTGCCTAAGAGACGGGGTGAGGGAATGAATTGTCCTGTGAGACAGAAGGAGGGGGAAGCCATGGAGGTGCACCATCAGAGTGATGGGAATTGACCTCATGGTTAGCAGACTGGAGTGCGGCATCTATACGATCAATCTTTTCCATCATCAGGTGCACCATATCCTCAAACTTGTTCATGCGCTCTTCCTGCGTCACCGGGCTCACTTACGACCATTACACTGACTGTTTCTCTATGGAGGTTAGCGTTAGTCGTAGCTAAGGGCTTGCGCACTTGATGGGTCGTGTGTGGTAGGTTGGTCATCAGGGGGTCAGCATGCCCTGAATGGACCCAAATTTTGTATGTCAATCAAATAAGGACTGGTTCTTGACGGTCTTGGGATCGTGGCTGACGAGTGGCTGGGTCACTTTCTACAACATTAACCAAAGTGCAACACTCAGGGAGCTTTTCTTCAGGTCTTATCATCTGAAAAGGGTGGAAGGGGTTCAGGCGAAGATGGTCATCAGAGCTGGCTGCTCCGATCGCCTTGGTCAGTTGTTTGGTCGAAATTCATAGACCTCTATTATGTTTAACTTTGAGGATTTGATTGACCTCGCATCAAAACTGCGATCTAGGTTGCGGCTGATCTGCTTTTCTTGCACAAGAGAGAGTTTTCAATGAAGTGTGGCAAAGGATGAAGGCTAGGGACCGGAGTCATCTTGGGCCGGGGGGGATGAAGGACTCTATCTTCCATCAAGTCATTGTCCCGAGCTCTCTTGTGGGCTCCAGAGACATGACCAAAGTGATAGAACTTGTTTAGGATGGTACTCTTGGGGAAAACCTTCAAGTACCAAGGCTGGGTGACCCACGAGCCTTGTGGTGCATCTGAGGGGTGGAGACTGTAGGGCTTCCGCCTTGATATGTTGAGCCTCTAGAGGTAGAAGCTGATGGTTTAGAAATGTGGGGGGTAGCCTTGCGGTGACCCATAGACACAATGGCAACTTGCTTGCCTTTTGCAGATAGGGACTGAGCAGCCTTCCGATGTACGTCGGGAATAAGTGACTTGCCAGTAACTGAGTGCATGTTGTGTGGGGCAACAAATGTGTTGTCGATGCAGGGTTCCTTGGCGGAGGTTCCACTAGAGCAAGGAGATGGGGAGTTAGGGATTTTTAGGTCCCTCCTCACGCCTATCCAGGTTAAGACATGGGACACTCGCGAATGCAGGGATAATAAATCTCCAATCCGAATAAATGGGTTATAGAACCCGCAAGCTATAAGTGATGTGCGAAATGATAAAAGAAGATAATAAAAGAAAAACTAGCCAAACAAGAACAATCCGACTAAGGGGTAGTAAGTCCCCAGTGGAGTCACCAAGCTGGTTAGCTGCCTTGATCTTACCCGTCGGATCTGAAAAGATCAGGCAGAACACATCTTGGGTTTCAGGGGAGACCTAGGACTTTTGAGATCGCTCTCTCGAGAACCTTTTTCGAGAACAAGGGACGGTATTACCAATGTACGAGAGAGGAATTTAAGGTGGGTTCGGGACTTACTCGGGCTGGCTCGTATGGGCATCCTCTTAGATCAAGAAGAAACCCCCCAGTGTTCGGAATCACCTCCCTTGGCTTGTATTCTCCTGTTTTCTGCAATGACACATATATGGCAAAGGTTATAAGATAGGTGGGTTAGTAGACCTCACCTGGCCTTTTGAGTGAACGTACATAGGCATGTACATTCAAAAGAAGAAGGAAAGAATGAGAGGACGAAGATGGGGGAAAGAAGAATTTGACCAGGCAGGGAGATCAGCTTAGTGACCAAGCTGGTGAATAATTGGCCTGACGTGGTAATAAAATGGGTCGGGTAACTCAAACCGACTCAAAGGATTACTACTAGACGTCAATACTGATACTGACTAACTAGGAATGATGGTTAGTTTGTCATGGCAATAAAGCTAGCCCAGTAAGTATAGCACAACAACATTACAGCTAGACAACAAGACTATCATAAGAGGCTAATCTCAACCCGTCTTAATCAAACGAAAGGATGACATAAAGAATGAAAGTCACAAAGAGAGAGTAAGAAGTAAGAGAATAAGAAATAGACGAGAAAGAAAGAGAGGAAGAGAAAGAAAGAAGGAGAAGTGTGTGAGAGAAGAGAGAAGGAAGGAGAAAAAAGGGTGAATGACACAGTCGATGCTAAGCATCGCTGGCTGTGTTGGAAGTAGAGGAGAAGGAAAGAGACAGTTGGCACTAAGCATCACCGGCTGGGTTGAAAAGAGAAGAGAGAGATAGACACAGTTGGTGCTAAGCTTCATCGATTATGTTTAAAAAGTGAGGAGAGAGAAGACTCAATAGGTGTTAGGCATTATTGGTTATGCTAGATAGAGAAGAGAGAGAAGATGCAGTCAGCATTAGGCTTCGCCAACTGTATTAGATAGAGAAGAGAGAGAATATGCAGTCGACACTAGGCTTCACCCAATGTATTAGACAGAGAAGTGTGAGATGATGCAGTTGGCACTAGGCTTTGTCAATTGCATTAGACAGAGAAGAGGGAGAAGATGCAGTTGGTGCTAGGCTTTACCGACTGTATTAGACAGAGGAGAGAGAAGATACAGTCGACACTAGGCTTTGTCGACTATATTAGACAAAGAAGAGAGAGAAGATGTAGTTGACACAAGGATCTGACTATATTAGATAGAGAAGAGAGAGAAGATGCAGTCGACACTAAGCTTTACTCACTGTGTTAAATAGAGAAGAGAGAGAAGATGCAGTCAGTGGTAGGCTTCACCGACTGTATTAAACAGAGAAGAGAGAGAAGATACAATCGATGCTAGGCTTGTCGACTTTATTAGACAGAGAGTAGAAAGAGAGATACAAATAAGAAGAAGAGAGAGAAAGAGATAGAAATGAAAAGAAGAGAGAGATAGAGATGAGAAGAAGAGAGAGTAAGAGAGATAAAGATGAGAAGAAGACAAAGAAAGAGATAGAGATGATAAGAAGAGAGAGATATGGAGATAGAGATGAGAAGAAGAGAGAGAATGAGATAGAGATGAAAAGAAGAGAGATAAAGAGATGAGAAGAAGACAGAAAGAGAGATGGAGATGAGAAGAAGAGAGAGAAAGAGAGAGATGAAAGAAGAGAGAGAAAGACATAAAGATGAGAAGAAGAAAGAAAGAGAGATAGAGTGAGAAGAAGAGAGAGAAAGAGAGATAGTGATGAGAAGAAAGAAAAGAGAGGAGAGAGAAAGAGGGAAGGAGAGAGAAAGTTACATTATTAAAGGGTATCAGCCCTTTCTTCTCTCTCATCTCTCTCTCTCTAAGACGTACCCATGAGGTCAAGCAAAATTCTGAACTTTAATGATTGATCCAAGAAAAAGAATTGAGCCCTCTTTACAATGAGGCATTGCCTGTTTATATAGAATTGGGCTAAAACGTGGGTGTACACTCGAAAACTACCTAGAATGGGTATGCTCGTGTCTACGAGTTCGTGGATGGATGCGGGCTATCGCATGGATGGGGGTTACGCGTATGGAGGCAAGAGAGAGAGAGAGACAGAGACAGAGACAGAGAGAGATACAAGAGACGACTCGGCTTAGGAGAGGTGGAGGGAATCGCACGATCGGGGTGCCCGCGGGATCGTCCACTCAGGGGTATCCCATTTTTCCTCAAAATTTTCTCTCTCCCTCTCTGCTTCCTCAGGGGCTCCCGAAGAAAGACAAATCAACAAATAGAATCTAGCCTTGATTACTCCCAGCCTTCTGGGGTAAGATTATGGAGTCTGTCCAAAATGAAGGTCCCCCAAGGTTTTTTTTTTTTTACGAGTTAAGCTTGCTTATATAGAGGATTCACCAAACAAGGGTGAACACTCAAAATTCAAGCTTAATTACAATTAAAAAATTTCAAAACAAATCCAAAAATTAAGCACAAATGACAAAAATATCCCCGTGATCTTTTGCCCGAATGACGAGACCGCCCCTACATGCAAGCGGCTCCACCATGGGAAGACCTCGGAAGCTGGTTCTATAACTTGTGGCAATTTTTCTTCTATTTTAAGAACATATCTTCGTTCTTCTCTCAATTGTGAGCATCTTGATGCCCTCTAATCGTGCTGTGGTCTGCTTTTTTCCTCGGGGTGAAAGTCCTACCGTTTTTGTGAACTTTGTTTGCCAATGCATACTCGAGCTGTGTTGTTTTTGCTCATGGCTCTATTTACAAGTCAGAGAGGAGGCTGTTGCAGTAGTTTTGCACTAAGTTTGGGTTGATTTGGTGTCGCTTTGTGCATTTGCCTAATTTTGAAGGTTGACAGAGAAAGGGATTCCCCCAACCTGCTGGATTTACTTCTTTGGTGACTTGAGGATTTACATTCATCGAAACATAGATTTATTGCAATAGTTGTATCAAAATGTAGCTCTTTGTGATGGGATTCTACTGATCTCCTCCTCACGTTAATCCATGGCTTGGATGTTGAGCTATGCTTCACAGAATCTAGAGCTTGCTTAACCTTGTTTTCTCGTTGGTTTCTCCTGTCACTTTTCTCTTCAGAATAATGGGTGTTCTCGGTCATGCTACTGTGTGCCCCATAAGTCAAAATGACAAGACTGGCATGATCTGGAACAAACCACGTTTGAGCACTGTCTAGTTTCAAAGGAAGGCATGGCGAAGCTAAAAAACATCATAGCATTCCCCATTTCAGGGACTGGTTTCGTGAAGCCTCGCCATGCGCATGAGCGTAGACCCTTCTAGGGAGGTCCAATTGAGCGCAAATTTGGTCCTTGAGGGTTTTTGGACATTCTGAGCACAATGGTGGTGGTCTAGTTCCCTGTTGAAGCCACTAGCATAGAGATACATTGAAGGGCCCTTCTTTGGTGCGAAGGAACCGCACCCAGGTCACCAGGCTGTAGGCTTTATTTTCGACACAATCCTGGTCTACGGTGTTTCGTGAACTCGCGAGACCAGACTATCACCGGATCTCTCCTTTTTCAAATGGGCTCATGGAAGTACGTCAAAAATGACATACAACAGTGGGAGATACGAAGTTAGAGGGCTATTTCCCACACTATTTTGCAGCCCAACGTAGATGTTATTTCACCATTCTCTTTGAGAAGAGGTATGGGAAAAAGGGGGCACTGCATGATCATGAAGCCCCAGGGATAAGTCATAAGGCCTGGACCGATCTCAACATGAGGATGGCTTGAGAGACTTCTCTTCACCTTATAGGACTTAGCAAGTTTGGAGTCCCCCATTTCGGTCACATGGGCCATGCAAGGAAGATTACTGACGATGGTGGAACATCACCAACCACTCGTATTGACGCTCGAAACACCCGAGGAAGGCAATCAATAGTGCCAAGCACGACAGCAGGGTCAGGAAACACTATGCGTCTCCTTCCATTGCTACAGTTTTCGAGTTAAACAACCCTGTCAACTGGAGAGAGCATGTCAAACCCCGTTTCTTGAACCAAGATGATGTTGGCATAGAATATCTGTCTCTTGAAGGCGAGACAATGTCTATATTTGATGACCTCAACTCTATCTTTGAGTGGGTCAAGCGACATGCAGCTCTAGGCCATGAAGGGAGATCCATCAAAGACCTACATGCCCTCATAAGGAGTGGACCCCACTCTGC
This sequence comes from Amborella trichopoda, assembly GCF_000471905.2. The sequence continues at coordinate 1,323,877 of NW_006494719.1, forward strand.
CCCTGCTACGAGGCCTCGTCAGACAAGAAGGCTTCAGTCACTAAAGAGCCAAGACGTGAACCCCTTAAAGAGAGGGAGGAGAAGAAAGGGGGAAGACATAGGAAGGGGATAATGAATCGCAAGTCCGTCCCTGTGGCTCCCAAAAGAGGTTCTCTTGAAAGCAAGAAAAGTTTTTCAATTTTAGGAACATCACCATCGCCTCTTCCTGCCAAGCATGCAAGGGCAGTGGCTTCTACTATCTTGACTCCACCTCCCATGGTGTCAATTTCGTCTCTAAGAGTAGAGCTAGAAGTTACTATGGTTCGACCCGAAAGGTCAGAGCTCACCTCCTTTTTTTTGAGTCATAAGCTAGGAAGGGCTCCATCTCCAATAGTGGTGGTAGTGATGCCTCCTGTCGCCAACCCTGTTGGGTCCCCTATTTTCCCATCCTTGAGCCCAGGAGACTTCCTATGTACAGCCACCGAAGCGGTGATTACTAAGGCCGTTAGTTAAGTCCCAGCTGCAGAGGTGGTAGTTCGAGAGGTGTCTGCCCCAGATGTTTCAGGAGCAGAGCCAAAGCTGGAGCTTCCTTTGGATGTTCCATCTTCAAAATTATTGGTAGTATCAGTCGAAGGTATGCCGTCCTTAGAAGTGCATGCTGAAGAGCCTTCCTCCGAGCTTTATGCTCTTCTCAGTGAGGCTTCGGCTCTTATTGTCTATGAGGCTACTGTCTCGGCTGAACCCCCTCCTTTTGTCACAGCAAGTCCTTTTCCTTCATCAATGTCAAGAACCACTTCAGATATTCAATGGTCGTGTCTTTATTGTGCTCAATCCTTCAAATGGTAAAGGGGTGCCCTCTCCTTGATCTTGCAGCCAAGGTTGCTGCAGCTAGAGACTATGCTACGACCTTGAAAGCCATAGGCTATGATAAGGGAGTGTTTGACCGGTTCCAGGGGTTCCTGCAAAACCTCAAGGGCTGGGGAGTTGAAGCCCTTGAGCGTGAATCTAAAGTGCAAGTGTCCTATGAGGGACGCTTGGCGTCCTTTGATGTGTCTTTGGCGAAACAACAGCCTCTCATGGTGAAATATGAAAGGTGGAAGGATTCTCTCACTTCTCATAAAGCTCGCCTCGGGGAGGACAACATACTACTTTCTAACAAGATACAAAATGTTGAAGATGAGATAACAATGCTACAACTTCACACGGCTCAGCTGAAGACCCGACAAAGTCAACAGCAGGAGGAGGTGCGAAGGAAGTCCCAGCAATTGGAGTGGCTGCATTCCAAAATTACATTAGTCAATGCTTTGTCAAGTGAAGTCAGTCAAGCCATTTCTTGCCTCAAGGAGCAGAGGCAGGCTGCGTTGGAGCGTATGGAGGTACTAAAGGCAAACATTAATGAAGCTCCTGACAATTTTAAGAGACTCGTGAACTTCTCACCCTTCTGCTTGTTTCACTCCTTTTTCATTCCACGTACAATTTTTGTAATTCTATTACACATATATGAAATGATTATTTTTATGCTCTCCTTGTTTGATGGTGTGCTCCCTCTGTTTAGTGTTTACACCTTTCTTCTTTTTGATGGCTTGTACCCAGGCTTTATCTCCTTGAGGCAAGAGTTAGGCGATGAACCTGGATACTTGTTGAGAGTGAATTTGAACTCCTCCGTACATGACTTGGATGCCCTTTATGGTTTTTGTCTGAGTCTTGGGGCATGTGCCAATTTTTTTTTTTGTTGAAGCAGTTTTAAGGTCATGTCGTTGTGGCCATGGGGGGCATGTTTAAAGTTGTTCCTTTGAGAATGTAAAGCTGGTGTATTTTAAGGTCTTCCACCAGGACCAAGTGAAGGAATTTGTAAGGTCACACCTTCGAGACCACGTACATGTGCTGACAGTTTAGAGGTCGTGTAGGTTGGACCGTAGCTCAGGAATAATACATTTTCAAATATCTTCCATTGATTATGGGCATAGCTTCTTCACCTTCCACATTGAGTAGTACATAGGCTCTATTAGGAAAAGCTTTTTTGACCACGAATGGGCCTTCCTATTTTGGTTTGAACTTTCCCTTAGTTCGACCATTAGTGATATAAGTCTCCTTACTGCTAAGACTAGTTCCTCTTTTACAAAAGACTGTATTTTGATTGATTTATCAAAAACCCACTGCATACGGTTCTTATGAATTTCAAGGTTTTGTTGTGCTTGCACGCTCTTTTCATCAAGTGTATCCAGTTCCTGATAGTGAAGCGTAGATAGTTCTTCATTAGTCATCTTAGAGTGAAGGGTTATTCTAAGAGAAGGCAATTGAATTTCTAACAACCACACAGCTTCATCCCCCTATACCAAAGAATAGGGAGTTGACTAAGTTGGACCTCGAGCTGTGATATGATAGACCCACAGAATTTTAGAGAGTCTTTCATGCCAATCTCTCTTAGTGTCAGAGATCGACTTCCTTAGAGCATCACAAAGGGTTTTGTTAAAAGCTTCAGGCAGACCATTAACTCTTGGATGGTACATGGTCGAGTACTTCCATCTAAACCCCAACTGGTTGATAAGTTGGTCAATTTGATTACTTCGAAATTTGGGGCCATTATCATAAGTGATTTGGTCAGGCACACCGAATCTATATATGATATGGTGATTCATGAAATTTTTCACTGCAAGTTCGAGGACTTTCTTAAGAGGGACAGCCTCGACCCATTTAGAGAAGTCATCTATGGAGGCAAGTATGAACATGTGGCCCGAAGAAGAGGGTGGGTCAATGGGACTTACAGTGTCCATGCCCAACTGAGCGAAGGGCCAATATGCCACTGTTGGATGAAGAGGTTCAGGATCTTGGTGAATGAAGCTTGAATGAATTTGACATATCAGACAGCTCTTTGCAAAAATAAGGGAGTCAATATTCATAGTAGGTCAGTAATAGCTTATCCTGATGATTCTGTTATATAACTTAGGACTAGACTGATGCATCCCACAGGCCCCGGCATGGACTTCTTTGAGTATGTGATTTACTTCTTTTTGATCAATGCATATGAGCAGCATATCATTATAGGAGATTCGAAACAAGATATCTTCATGACATACATATCATGTGGCTGACCTTTGGATCTTATTATGCTCAACAGGGTCTTCAGGAAGCCAATTGTGTTGCATATATTCTTTGATGGGGATGAGTCAGTCTAACTCTTCTTCACTTTCTTCTTCTATCATGAGAGATTTTGTGAGCTTCATGAGGTTTGTGCATCCCTCTCATCTGCAATGTCTGCCCCGAATGGGTAGGGAGGGCATTCTTTCAACAATTGCTCTTTGCTTTCATCATCGAGTTTCTTAATGAACTCAACAAATCTCCACTCTGCCACCCATACTGTCGTGGGCCCTTTTAGTGATATTTGAATCATCACCCCTAACTTGGTGAGTGTGTCAGCTTGTGCATTAAGTCTTCGAGGTACACGTTCAAGAGTAACCTCTTCAAATTCAATTATCAATGATTTTGCAGTATTGAAGTATGGCTTGAGTTTTTCCTTCCTTACATCATACATGCCTTTGAGTTTTCTGATGACCAACTCTGAATCTTCGTAGTGTTTAAATATTTTAGGTTCATATGGGAAGCAATCTCCAAACCTATAATGAGTGCTTGATATTCCTCTTCATTATGCGACTCTATCCCTAAGAGAGAGAAAGACAGAGGGACAAGGCCATCATGAGGGGTAGAAGGGATTTGAGCTCTCACAAATTTCTTGGTGGTGGCATCTATTCAATCTTCAGGCCTCGATACCTGACAATAAATCCCAAGAATTTTCCAGATCATACGCCGAAGGTACAATTCAAGGGATTCATTTTGAGTTAATGGAGATGAAGTCTCTCAAAGACATTTTCCCGATTACCCTGGTCGGGGCTTGATTTTCCCTTTAAGGTCCTCGCGAGGATGGGAGGTGTGCACGGAGGAGAAAATCCTATCTCAAACAACCACGGAGGGTCCACGCACGTCGAATATTCATGCGTGCACGTACACGAGCTCTCCTGAGCACGGATAGGGACCAACAACAAGAGAGATTTTTATGGCGATGATACATTTAGATGCTTCTCCCTCCGGCTGTCTGCCAGAGTGGTTTTGACACGGACTCTCTTCAAGCTCTCCGTGACGGTTCTCTCAAGGAGGTTGACTGGAAAAAGGATAAAGTAGGGAGGAAGAGCGGTGAAGATCTCCCTCTTTGTGCGAACGCTGGGCTGTCGGGTGGTTGAGGTAACTGAAGAGTTGAATTGTTCTTAGCTACCAGCTCAGGCTGACTCCTCCCGAGTGACTGAGGGAGAGAGCATATACAATTCTCAGCGCAACTTGACTATATGAGAGGAAGTTAGAGTGGTGGCTTGAGGGCTAGAACTCTTGAGTTCGCTCGTGACCATGCGTCGACTACAAACGGGGTTACTGTGTGGGGCAGATAAGGATTAGAGAAGAAGAGAGAGAGAGAGGGCTATGTATGTAGCCTAGTTTAGGAAAGAGAGGGAATGAGATGGTGCACTCAGGGGTAATTTCTCTCTTTGAAAGTTTTCTCTCTCCTCTCGACAAGATTAAGGGTTTAGAAGCAAAAGACAAGTGAAAACAAGCGTGATGCCTCTATTTGAGTGATGAATAATCTCCCCTTTTACAATTGACCTAATCTTGTTTATAAAAAGAACTCACCAAACAGGGGTGAATGCTAAAAAATTAAGCTTAATTAGCATTAAAAGAATTTAGAATCAAATCTTGAAATTAGGTACAATGACAAAAATTCCCATATAACCTTTTGTGCTAATGAAGAAACCATCCCTCTATAAGGGGCATCGTGTTATTGCCAGATCTTGGAAGCTCTTCCAGAAACTTGTAGCGATGGTTCAGATGATTTGCCATTATATTTTCCATGTTCATTCGATTTTGAGAATGTTGATGCCTTTTAATCATGCTCCAGTAGCCTTTTCCCACGGGGTGGAAGTCCGGTCAGATTCGTGAACTTTGGTTGCCAATGCTATTTGACATGTGATTCTCTAAGTCTTTACTTTGTTTGCAGATGAAAGAAGAGACTGTCACAGTCATTTTGCGTCAAGTTTGGTCCGTTTTGGTCTTCATTTGCAAGACTTCTTAATTTGGGAGGTCACCGAAAAAAGGGATTTCGGCGACTGAGCGAACTTACTATTTTTGTAACCTTCGAATATGTGCTTATCTGACCATAGATTGAGTATAGTAGTTATACCAGTTTGCAGCTCTTTGTGATATGGTTGCATTGAAATCAGTTTCACGATGATTCGATGTGCGGATCTCGGGCTGTGCTTCATGAGGTTCGATATGTCTTCTTCTTGAAACCCTGATTTTTCAGGTTTCGTTCTTATCTTCTTTCTAGAAGAAGTTTAACTCTGGATCATGCCTTTGTGCATGCCCTATGTCAAAATGACGGGGTCGTCGTGATCTAGAACATGTCCAAGTTCGAGCTTTTTCTGATTCCAAATGAAGGTTCTATGACTCCTTGAAATCCATCTTGAGACGTGAAATTATAACCTCCATGCTTGGGGACTGGTTCAGTGAAGCCGCACCACGATAGCGTAAAACCTTCCCGTTTTGAGGCAACTTGAGCCTAGAACCCTCTTAAGTGGTTCAATTGAGCCCAAACTTTGTCCTCGAGGGTTTTTTTATATTTTGAATGCAATGGCGATGGTCTGGTACTATTTTGAAGCCACTAGTATAGGGATACAGTTGTGAGGTATTTTCTTGGCATGATAGCATTCTTCCCAGGTAGTCTGGTTTGAGGATTATTTCACAGTACAACTTTGGTCTGTCAGAGTACCAGCAAGACTGAGTTGCACTAGCTCTCTCCTTATTCATGTGAGGGACATAATTACGTCACAAAATGATGTATAACATACTTATGTGATTTCTTCTTTGGTCGGACTTCACTACGAGGTCATCTACATAGCATTCCACCACTTTGTGGAGCATGTATTCGGAGACAGTAGGCATGGCCGTTGGATAGGTGGCTCCAGAATTTTTGAGACTGAAGGCCATCACCGTATAACAAAAGACTTCCTTAGGAGTTAGGAAAGCAGTGGTCTCTTCTTCTTCTGGAGCCATCCTTATTTGGATATAACCTAAATAACCATCCATGAAAGAGAATGCTTGGCAGTTGGCGGTTGAGTCTATCAACAACTCTGTGAAGGGGAGTGAGAAATCGTCTTGGGGACAAGCTGCATTTAAGTCACGAAAGTCAATACAGACCTTGATCTATTCATTCTTCTTCTTGACTGACACAACATTAGCCAGCCATTTTGGGTATGACTTCTCAAATAAAATGTGTCGTCTTAAGCTTGTTAACTTCTGCTTGAATTTGTATTTCCAAATCAGCTCTGATCCTTCTCTATTTCTGCTTAATGGGCTTGGAAGATGGGTCAATCCCCAATCTGTGAGCCACAACTCGATGAACAAGCCCCGTCATTTCTTCATAATTTCAAGCAAATACATCTCAATTGGCTCGCATAAATTTAGTATACTTGTTTTCTTCAGGGGGCATAATGACTAAGATAAAAGTGGGCCTAGGGTCAGTTTCATCACCCAATTTCACTTCTTCTAAGTCATCAGCCATGTCCTAACTACCATCTTCCAAGACTTCTGGAGCCTCCTCAATATCTTCTTCGCTGAGTGGTATAGAGTTAGCAGCTTGCTTATGCATTTCAAGGACCTCAAATGTTTGCTTCACAAATGAAAGTTCTTTTTATGTTTAGGTAAATTCTGTTGTTTCTTGAGCTTCATGGGAAGTGCCTCTTTAGAAATAAGTTCCATGGGAGGTGGTGACAATTCTTTTGACACCGTCACATTAGAGCTTTGGTCAATGAAGAAAGACCACCGGGGTAGGCTTGGGTGCCTTGGCTATCCAATTCCTTCTTTTTGAATATGCTGAATTGTTGTAGTCTCAATGACGGCAAAGGGTGCCAGAATTACTTTACCATCATTTAATCCCTAATCGTTGGACGACTCATAATCCATTTTCCTCATAATTTGATGAGCCATGGGATTCTATAGATCTTATTTTGGCATGGATGAAGCATCTAGAAAAGGGTTATTACTAGGGTTTGCTTGAAATGATGTTCTCGAAGTTTCTAGAGTGAAACCTGGTAAAGGACTAGGAGTGGGTTTTAGGGGAGCAACTTCTTCCATCTTTGCCTTTCCTTCCTTTATGACCTCCATATGGCTAAGCAAGTCTTGTACCCACCCTTTTAGCTCTGCAATAGAGGCTCATCTTTGCTTCATATTGTTGTTCATTAGTTCTAATGAAGTCACGAGTCGGGGACAAAGGATCGCTCATAGCTTCCTGACGGGTGATTCGATTTTCGATCATTGGGGTTAGGAAATGCAAGGTTTTAGGGATTTGCAAGGCCTTGGCGGCATCTTACTAATAAAGAGAAGTTGGTGCAAGGTGAGCATTATCTTCCTCCCTCTAAGGGACTTGAATATGCAAGACCAAAGAGATTTGCAAGATCTTGGGGGTATCTTGCTGGTAGAGAGAAGTTGGTGCGAGGTAAGCAATATCTTCCTCCATTTCAGAGACTGGAATATGAAAGACCTCAGAGACTTGCAAGACCTTGGGGTATCTTGCTGATAGAGAGAAGTTGGTGTGAGGTAAGCAATATCTTCCTCCCTTTCAGAGACTAGGATATGCAAGACCTTAGAGATTTGCTTGACCTTGGGTATTTGCAACACCTTCAGCTAGTTTGTGGGATAGTTCTGTAACAACCCAATTTTTTCTCCAGCCTAATAGAGTGCATCGAGGGAAATGGTGGAGGGCACACACAGTGTGAGAGCACGGGGAAGTTGAGAGCGCACGACAGTGTGAGAACCCGCGGCAGTGGAGAGGGTGCGGCAGTGTGAGGTACGCAACTGGAGAGGGAACTGCCGCCATGTGTGATGAGCACCACATGACACTTTCATAAGCACAAGCAGCACATAACACTTGCATGAGCATGAGCACCACAAGACACTTGCATGAGCATGAGCACCACATGGCACTTGCATGCCACTTAGCCCTTGCATGAATGACACTTGTCACTGGCATGTTAGCTCGCCTTTGTGCTTATAAGTACCCCCACCCCATCCCTCTCAAGTGTTTTTCATCCTCTATATCTCTCTCTCCCACGTTTTCCCCTCTTTAAACCCTTAGAAATTTCAGCCCTTTGTGCCCACTGTTGAGAGGCTTGAAGAGTGAGTTGTGTGAAGGATTTGGGATCACCATTGGAGCACAAGGAAAGTAGATTATGCTATTATGTATCTATAGTATGAAGCATAATTCTTAAGCATGACAGTAAGAGATTTAAGCATGAATTTCCATTAATTAAGCATGAATAAAGGGTGAATTAAGCATGAATGTAGCATGGATTAGGCTTGAAGTTAAGCATGTATGTATGTGTTCTATTTTTCCAGCACTTAGATCTTGTTTGTATGATACGTTTGACATTGTTAACACTCTTCTGAATCCTGAAATTCTGTGGAATGATGCTTGTGTGAGTCTAGTTTAAGATAAAAAGAGGTTTCATGTGGTTATCTTGTATGGATTTGAAGTTATGGAGTGGTCTTTAGAATGTTCCATGATTGTATTGTGATTTTCCAGGGAATTTACATGCTTTAATAATGAGATTTTGACTGAATAAATGATATCCAATTGGCCTTAAATCACCATAATTTGAAATTTTTATGAGCTACTTTAAATTTGGTGTTTATGACTAGCAGAAATTCTTGATGGTTTGCAAGATATGCTTTGTTTTGCGCATATATGTCACTATTAGCAGACTGTGATAATTTCCAGAAATGTTACTTCTATTGTACTGATATTTTGACTAAGAAATTAAAGTCCAAATGATACAAAATCATAGAAATTTGAAAGATACATGAATCTACTGTGATTTTGATGTTTTAACCCAGTTCAAATTCTGTATAAGTGGGAAGCTATGATCCAAATTGTGAAGGTATGTGGCTGTTAGCAGATTAACTAAAATGCCGAATTGTTGCCTCTATTGCCATGGGTTTTGGCTGACTAAATGGAGTCCTATTACTCCCAAAAAATTCCATTAGAAAGATCTGTATTTGTAATTAAAGTTGCATGTTGGAATCATCTTGATATTCCCTCTAGATTGAAAGTTATGTGTTTGTTAAGAGGGACATGTCACTATTAGTAAAATGCATGAAAACCCTTGAACTGATGTATATGTTGTACCTAAGTGTGGACGGACCAAATGGATCTCAATTGACTGCATACCACTTTTGGATGAGAGATAGTTGTGTTTACTTCAATTGTCATGTTGTGACCAAGTTGTGATTCCTTATAAACCAGGTGCTATGCCCATTTTTTGTGAACCTGCCACACTTGGAATAGGTAACATCATGAAACTGTGAATACTCTGAATTAGTGAATATCATTACATTGTGAATGCTCTGAATCAGAGAATGCTTATGAGATGAGACATGCCATGATGTGATATGAAGCACTACGCAATGGGTCATCTATTGGTAGTGTGACAATGTGATATGATATGATTGTGATAAGTGATTTATTGGCGTGCTTTGAGTGTATTGCACGACTGGCTGTTAACATGGTAATATCTCTGGTGATCTAGGATTTCTCGGCATGCTTTGGGCATATTGCATTGACTGGAATATGTGACTTCTAAGTGCGCATGAGGTGATATGTAACCATTGGCATACTGTGAATGTGTGAGAAGATGAGATATTGACCGTTACGCAATGGGTCACCCAATGGTAGTTGGATATTGTGATATTGTGATATTGTGACTGTTATGTGATTATTTGGCATGGTTTGAGCGTATCGCATGGCCATGACTGACACCAATGAGATGTGCACGATGTGATATGTGACTTTCCCATAATGCCTTGTGCAAAATTGCATTGCCCGAGATAGGTAGTCACCAAGTTACATGAGATTGACCTGAGATATATGATTACTTGAGTTATATGATCGATTTGTCAGGTATGGGTTTGGCCTGATAGATAGGGCTAGAGAGTAGGTTGTGCCCGTTGTTTTTGTGATACTCTCTTGTTTGTGTTGATCAGTTAAAATCTGATAGATTGCCAGTGTACATGATATCTGATATCTTATATTGTGTCTACTCTACCATGAAAAACATCATCCTATAATTGTGACTTAATTGTGATGCATGACTCCTATTTTATGAGCATGGCTTAGAACCTTAATCTGTGTTGTGAGGTAGTATCCATATGAAAGGAAGCATGATGTTGTGATCTACTTACTAGGCTTTTTAGCTCATTCCTTTGCTTCCATTCTTATAGATTGTTTGTTGCAGATCAAGGACAGTGGGAGGTGATCGTGTTTGGTGGACTGAAAGCCCGCGCTTAATGAGTGGATCTCTGTTCTTGTGTAGGTGTTTGTTCGTCGTCAATCATGCAGTTGTTGTTTTATGAAGTTATGTATTTTGTAATCGGGCCTGTAGTGCCTTGGATGAATTGTAATATTCTGGATATCATTTATGACCTTTGAGACTGTATATAAATATGAAATGATTTTAAATTATTCAGTCTTTTGTGCTCGTTGGATGAGTTTTATTTATTTTTTGTGGTTTGCTTTGATTCTACATTTATAACACGTGTTGATGCCACTCCCACTTGAGTGATGTACGTGACCTCCGGTTGCGATCCCACACTCTGTCGCCCTCCATTTTTGTACGAAATGGGGGTCGAGGGTGGGGTTGTGACAATTATGGTATCAGAGCAGCCAGGATATGATTCTTGGCCTTGAGAGTTTTAAGGGTGTCTCTAGTGTAGTTTTGTTTGGAGAGGAATGCCATTGTTAAACCCCCATTTGGGTGATGATCAACTATAAGATTTTGGGGACAAAATCATTTTTAAGGGGGGATAATGTGACGACCCAATTTTTTTCCGACCCAATAAACTGCACAGTGGGATATGGTGGAGAGTGCACGGTAGTGTGAGAGTGCACGGCAGTGGAGGGAACGTGGCAGCGTGAGAGTGCGCAACTGTGGGGAACACGCCACAGTGTGAAAGCACGCGGCAGTGTGTGGCACGCAATTGGAGAGGGATCAGTCGTCGTGTGTGATTAGGAAGACATGACACTTGCTTGAGCATGAGTTCCACAAGAAACTTGTATGAGCATAAGCACAACATGATACTTGCATGAGCATGAGCACCACATGACACTTACATGAGCATGAGCACCACATGTCACTTACATGCCATTTAGCCCTTGCATGAATGGCACTTGTCACTTTCATGTTACCTCCCCTTTATGCTTATAAGTACCCCCACCCCATCCCTCTTAAGAGTTTTGCCCCCTCTCTCTCTCCCCCCTACGTTTTTCCCTTAGATATTCCAGCCCTTTGTGCCCATTGTTCAGAGGCTTGAAGAGTGAATTGTGTGAAGGATTTGGGATCATCATTGGAACACAGGGAAAGTAGATTATGTTATTATGTGTCCATAGTATGTAGCATAATTCTTAAGCATGGCAACATGAGATTTAAGCATGAAGTTACCTGAATTAAGCATGAATAACGTGTGAATTAAGCATCAATGAAGCACGGATTAGGCTTGACGTTAAGCATGTATGTTTGATTTCCATTTTTCCAGCAATTAGGTCTTCTTTGTATGATACATTTGGCATTGTTAACACTCTAGTGGATCTTAAAATTATGTGGAATGATGCTTGCGTGAGTCTAGTTTAAGATAAAAATGGTTTCATGTTGTTGTCTTGTATTGATTTGATGTTATGGAGTGGTCTTTGAAATGTTCCATGATTGTACTGTGATTTTCCCTAAAATTTACATGATTTTATAATGAGAATTTGACTGCACAAATGATATCCAATTGGCCTTAAATCACAACCATTTGAAATTTCTATAAGTCTACTTTTAGTTTGGTGTTTATGACAAGCGGAGATTGTTGATGGTTTGGAAGATAAGCTTCGTTTTGTGCATATATGTCATTGTTAGCAGACTATGATAATTTTCGGAAATGTTACTTCTATAGTACTGAGAGTTTGACTAAGCAATTGAAGTCCAAATGACACAAAATTATAGTCATTTGAAAGATACATGATTCTATGCGATTTTGATGTTTTAACCCAATTCAAATTCTGTATAATTGCGAAGCTATGATCCAGATTGTGAAGGCATGGCGCTGTTAGCAGATTCACTGAAATGCCAAATTGTTGCCTTGGTTGCAATGGGTTTTGACTGATTAAATGGAGTCCTATTGCGCCCAAACCACTGCCACTAGAAATATCTGTATGTGTGCTTAAAGTTGCATGTTGGAATCATCTTCATATTCCCTCTAGATTGAGAGTTATGCCTTTGTTAAGAGGGACAGGTCACTGTTAGTAAAATGTAGAAAAACTCCTGAATTGATATTTATGTTGTACCTAAGTATGGACTGATCAAACGGCTCTCAATGGACTCCATACCACTTGTGGATGCGAGATAGCTGTGTTTACTTCAATTGTCATGTTGTGACCAAGCTGTGATTCCTTATAAACCAGGTGCTATGCCCATTTTCTATGAACCTACCACACTTGGAATAAGGAATATCATGAAACTATGAATACTCTGAATTAGTGAATATCATCAAAACTTTGAATGCTCTGAATCAGAGAATGCTTATGAGATGAGACATGCCAGGATGTGATATGAAGTAGTGTGCAATGGGTCATCCATTAGTAGTCTAAAGATGTGATATGATATGATTGTGGTAAGTGATTTATTGGCATGCTTTGAGTGTATTGCACGGCTAGCTATTAACATGGTGATATCTCTGGTGATCTGGGATTTCTAAACATGCTTTGGGCATATTGCATTGACTGGAATATGTCACTTCTGAGTGGTCATGAGCTGATATGTTACCATTGGGATGCAATGAATATGTGAGCAGATGTGATATTGATCACGACATAATGGTCACCCATTGGTAGTTGGATACTGTGATACTGTGATTGTTATGTGATTACTTGGCATGCTTTGAGCGTATTGCATGGCCATGACTGATACCAGTGAGGTGCACTCGAGGTGATATGTGATCTCCCGGCAATGCCTTATGTATATTGCATCACCCGAGATAGGTAGTCGCTTGAGTTATGAGATTGACCTGAGATATATGATTACCTGAGTTATATGATCGATTTGCAAGATATGGGTTCGGCTTGATAGGTAGGGCTAGAGAGTGGGTTGTGTCTGTTGTTTTTGTTATGCTCTCTTGTTTATATTGAAATCTGATAGATTGCTAGTGTATATGATATCTGATATCTTATATTGTGCCTGCTCTACCTCGAAAAACATCATCTTATAATTGTGACATAATTGTGATGCATGACTCTTGTTTTATGAGCATGGCTTAGAACCTTGATCTGTGTTGTGAGATAGTATCCATATGAAGGGAAGCATGATGTTGTGATCTACTTACTGGGCTTTTTAACTCATTTCTTTTCTTCCATTCTTGTAGATTGTCTACTATAGGTAGAGGACGGGGGGAGGTGATTGTGTTTGGTGGGCTGAAAGGCTGCACTCGATGAGTCGATCTTTGTTCTATTGTAGGTGTTTGTTAGTAGTCGGCCATGCAGTTGTTCTTTTACGAAGTCATGTATTTTGTGGTCGGGCCTGTAGTTCCTTGGATGAATTGTAATATTCTAGATATTCTTTATGACCTTGGAGACTATACATGGATATGAAATGGTTTTAAATTATTCAGTCTTTTGTGCTTATTGGCTGAACTTTATTTATTTTTCATGGTTTGCTTTGATTCCACATTTATAGTACGTGTTGAAGCCACTCCCACTTGAGTGACGACCCGACCTCTGGTCGCGATCCCGCACTCTGTCGCCCTCCGATTTGGTACGGAATGGGGGTCAGGGGCGGGGTCATGTCAAGTTCAGCTAGGGAGCAAAGGAATCATAATTCTCGTCTCTTAGACAGACTGGAATGTGCAATACCTTTTGGTCAACTTTTCGTTTTTCTTCAACCAGGCATGCCATCTCTGCCTCAAGGAAAGAAATAGGGATACGTAACACCTTCATGCCATCATGAGCATAAGTGACCGTGGGTGTTAGCTGGCTCAAGTGTTTGTTACTTCCATTTTACCATTCTCGATCTGAGCCTCTATCGGAAGGGATTCAAGAAAGGAGGGAATAGACAGCGAAGTTTCTCCTTCACGTTCTTGTCACGGTATATCTTTCTGGGATGTGACGAGATTTCCATCGAAAGATGTCAAAGGGATCACTTTTCGATATCTCTTTTATTCCTCAAACATGTAATTGAGTGACCCCGTCATGCCTTCCACCTCTTTGTGAGAGGTCGAAGCAGTCTCTCTTAATTTTAGGTCACTAGATTTCACAGGCAACACCAGCTCTTGAGAACATATTGAGTTCGCAAAATACTACTTTTCATTAGCATAGTGTGACTCAGCAATGGAAAACGGTCTCTTGTCAGCATAGACCGTGTGTTGCCTTCCATCTTGACTATATTTGAAGCATTGATGGAGTGTGGATGGAACTACCCCATGATCATGTAGCTAGGGACGACCCAGTACAATATTGTACGAGGTGTCTGTATGAATAACATGGAACAACATGGAGGTGTTCAAATCCCTAATCTTGATCTTAAGACAGATGGTACCAGCTGGTTTTTCTCTTGATGGATTGAATCTCTAAACTGTCAAGCTTGTAGGGTCAAGTTGTTCAACGATTAACCCAATTCAAGTAAGGATTCTTTAAGGCATAAGGTTCACCGCTGATCCCCCATCCAGCATGATCAGATTGATCTGACAAGTGTGCAGCTCGCCGGTCACAAAGAGAGGTCGATTGTGCAACTTCTCCTCCAATTGCAGGTCATCATCTGAGAATGCGATAGCGATGCAACTGTTAATTATTGTAGGGTCTACCTCAACTCTTTCGACTTCCATGTCATATACTTCAAGACAATAGAGAGCTTGTACCAAATCCATATGAAAGTTCTTGGATAGCATGAGAGCGTCATAGACACTTAGGAGAGCCGAAAGTTTACTTAAGTACCCAATCACATCGTATTTGAATTTTTCGGCCTCAAGAAGAGTGGCTCTTGGTTTACCACTAGTTTTAGAGGGGTAGGTGGTGATGGGAAGGTTTGTGAAAAGCAAGTTTTAGCTACGGCCATCAAGGAAGAGTCGGTTGTAGTTATGGGATTAGAAAGAGAAGGTTGGCTATGTTGTGCAACCGGAATAGGAATGGGTAAGATAATACATGGTGGGGGTTGCGCTAACATAGAAATTTCGGTGTGGGAAGGTGAAGGGTCTGAGTAAGGGATTGGCAGAGGCCCAAGCTATTTTAAGAGAGAGGATGTTTTATGAATAGAGGTGGATGGGTCTGAATGGGGAACCAGTGGTGGTCTAGGATTGTCGTAACCTCACCCCTACCGTCCTTACCGAGCCCACAGAGGGCAAACCCCGGCCCGCCACAAGGACAATAGAGCGTGGGGTCGCGACCACAGGTTGCGATAGCCACTCAGGTGTAGTGCACTCAATGCTTTCATAGAGGAGGATCAAAGCCAACCACGAAAGAAAGGAAAACCGTGCACAAAAATAGACGATCATTAACCAAAGGACAAAAAAGTCCGACAAAATTACATATAATAGCTCCAAAATATTACAAAGTAGTCCATGGCACAAATGGCCGATTAACAATACATAGAAAACTATATAACAAAACAGCTATCTAACACATACAATTAAACAGAAGAAGCTTCCACAGGAGGGGAGTACTGTGCTCCAACCACGATCACCAAAACGCCCTTCCAAAACTTGCTGGCTATCACTCTATATAGATGAAAGTTAAAACAGTGAGTTGTAAAGTTCAGTAAATAGATCAAGGTGCGATGCTTTCCTGCCCATGAACCTTATCTCATAATAATAATCAAGATATTTAAATCTTTCAAACATGTAGCCACGTGCCCAAATCATATTTAGCAATGTGTCATGCGTGATTCATCTCGTGGTGGAGCTATAACGAATCAAATATCATATCATTCAAGCATGAAAATCTTAATAGATCAACTTAATCAAGCAAGCATAAACAAGATCAACAAATACTAACTCACTTCTTAGCTCACCTACTCCTAAAGTAGAAGCCCTATCCATCAGGCCAATCAAATCCCGATGCTTAGAACTTCTACCATCTCATCAAGAGGGAAGTGCCACCAATGGAGGATCCATTGCGTAGTGCCTCACACACACATACACACACAGTCCCCAACGTGCTTTGGGGTTTTGATAGGCTCGTGGCCTTGTACGACACGACCCTCTCATGTGCCCTTCTGGTGAGAGAGCGTTACACTACCAAAGGAGGACCCACTGCATAGGGCCCACAAATATTTTGGGGGACGCGACCCTCCCAAATTACCATATCACCTGCTAACTCCTTTCCTATCATCGAGAGTTGGGGAAAGATCTCAACGTCCGATACAACTTTCTCATCATGTGGCAAGTCCATACTCACACATCATTTCTCATCATGTGGCAAGTCTATGCTCACACATCATTTATCATCGTGTGGCAAGTCCATACTCACGCATATCATTTCTCATCATGTGGCAAGTCCGTGCTCACACATATCATTTCTTAGGCATGTCTTATTAGAACCATGCGCACACATCATTTCATATGCATGTCTTATTACAATTATGCACAGCCATTCATTCATTTCAAAAAAGAGCATGTCTCATTATCATGCATTCATTTCATAACAGGGCATGCATTCATTTCTCATTAGCAGCAAATTTTCATGCTCACATATCATAACAAAAGCATGTTAAACGTATATTCACATGAAACAACAACATGTCTAAGGCATCATACTAAGCATATGATCATATCATCATGCTTATTGGCTCAAAAGATATCACAACATCATATTTCTGGCTTTTCAATATGAACACAGTCTACCTTTAAAGACATATCACGAGGTTTAAAAATCATTTTGATTTGAGACCACTTTTATGACAATCCAGGCTCATGAAAACACAACTTTCATAAAGGGGTTAACCCCAAATATTTGTCTAATAATAACTTGAATGAAGTTTCTGTTTTCACAACAAAAAATCCAGGGTGACGTCCTCTTAGAAAAATGGTCATAACTTTCAAACCACAGGGAATTTCATTATGATTTCGGGACTATTTTTAAAATAGATTTATCTATCTATCATTTAAAAGTATTTTGACCTCATTCTAATATATTTTAGTAACTGAAAAGCTCCATATATAAACACATTAAATCCCTGAAATTCTCTTTCATAAATCTGGCATGCTTTTAGTAAATGGTTAATAATTCTCAAATCAAATGAGATATTAACAAGGGATATTTTCCATGATAAAATAGATTAAATGATCTTCTTTCCCCACAAAATTTCATGATCTAATTAGATATTTAAGATACTCAATCGATCTCTCAAACTGATGCCACAATTCTGGAAATTAGAACACATGTTATAGGAAGTTCAGTAGCATGCACCCTCCCGCACATTTACCACCATATTCATACTTAAGTTTTATACTTTGATTAGATAAGGGAACATGCATTAACATAAGCATGAATACAAGGAAACCAAATCCACTTACTTACTCCAATCAAAATCCCACAGTGCTCCACTAGCCTCACCTTGGCTGCCAAGCTCCAAAAGTTAAGGTCCAAGCTTAAGGGACTAAGGCTTGGAGATGTCAAATGACTAAGGGAGGACAAGGTGAACGTGGATGAGAGATAGAAACCCCATTTCATAAGTGGTGGGGTGTATATGTAAACATAAATGGTGGTAACATGCAGTTGCCACATGGCACTCTAGTGGATATGCATGAGGAGAGGGAGCAAGCAAGGGAGAGATCATGATGGTGGGTGCAGCATGCATGTGCCATATGGCACTCATGCATGGATAGAGAAAGCAAGCAAGAGAGAAAAGAAGCACCACTAGACTACTATACACCACTTGCCCCCAGCGGCGTGCTCATCTGGCCGCGTGTGTCCAGCCATCCGCGCTCCCCCTCACGCAATACCCATCTACGCTCAACAACAAAATGTTAATTCGTGCACTCATCACGTGCACTCGCCCATCCGCTCTTATCAGCGCAAAAATCTGTCTGCGCTCAACCGCGCACTCGTTGCTCTCAATGACGCATTTAACCATTCACGATCTTTACTCGCGCACTCATCTGCCTGCTCTCAACAACGTGTTTGATCATCCCCGCCCAATTGCATGCTCACCTCTACCCACGCTCTTCACATACTCGTCTACCCATGTTTGTGCTCTAACACTCATCCACCTGTGCACATTTTCTTGCCCTCGCTTAGCCGTGCACTTAACCGTTATCCCCTCAGGAAATTCTGGATCCTTACAAGGATATTTCAAGAGTTTAGATGGAGCTGGTCTCTAGATTGGCTTTAACCTCCTCCCTGACCACAACTGTATTTGGTAAATTGGAGCTGTTGTGCTTCCTTCATGAAACACCAGCATATGGCATGCCTCATAATTTTAAGAAATTTCTCCCTTTGAGTTCCTCCATAACTTCCCTAAGTCGGGTTCTGCCAGCCGCTGAGGCTCCTTCTCAGGCTTTGGTTTTAAAAGCTGATTGAATGTCTCTTCTAGAGTGGGGCAGGATGCACCCTTTTTTGTAGCAAAGGATATATCATCCCCAACATTTAAGAATCTGGCCTTTTGGGCGACCATCTTTCTTATCTATTTACTATGTCGTTTACTGGTATTGCAAAACTTGAGCTCTCTATTAAGAGCCTCTGTGATGACCTAAAATTTTCTTAGTTGAGTAGACAACCCAGCATCTGCTGAGGAGAAGACCAGCGTCAGCTGAGGAGAAGACCAATGTCGACTGTGCAGAGAGGGTAGCACCGGTTGAAGAGAAGACCAGCACTAGCTGTGTAAAGACGAGCACCGGCTGTGTAGAGATCAGCGCCGGCTGGGTTGTGTGCAGCGCCAGCTATGAAGAGGAGAAAGTACTAGCACCGACTAAGTTGTGAGCAACACCGGTTAAGTTGTGAGCAGCTCCGGCTGAGTTGTGTGCAGTGTCGATTGGGTTGTGTGCAGCGCTGGCTTTGAAGAGGAGAAAGTACTAGCATCAGCTGAGTCGAGAGAGCCCAGCGTCGACCGGGTAGATAAGCAGCGCCGACTGTGTAGAGGGCTAGTGCCAGCTGTGTCTCTGATGTGCATGAGTTGAGTATGCCTCTTGTTGAATGCATGCTGATGAGAGTGCCACCTGTCTAGTTTTTAAGTCTTTTGATGACACTTGGACCACCACCCCAAACACAAGAGTACTTTAGCCTCTTCTCTCACCCACACCACTCATTCTTACCTCATTTCTTTCTCTATCTAAGACACAAGATTAGAAGAAGTGACTGTTGGAGGGCAGCCATTGTTGGGCGGGTGAGAGCTATGAGAAGAGGAGTGGAGAAGGCACCATTGTTGTTCAGGTAAGTGGATTCATCACCATTGCATGGTAGTAGTAAGGATGCATGGGAATTTATGCAAATGAAATAAGCATGGAAAGTGTATTGTGATATCGAAAATCCTTATGCCTTTTTTCACTAAAATTTGGGGGTTTTGTTCTATAATGAAAGTGGATGCTAAGACTGAATGTATGATTCTTAGATTATATGAAAAATGCATGTTATGTGTGTGCATTGTGAGTGAATGGTTGTTATCATGTTCCTCACCATGAAATGAACACCATGGAATGTGTTCTTGAGATATGTTATATACCATTGTGAAATTCCAGGAGCATGGGTATTCTTGAAAGAGACTTTTGAGCAACAAAACGGGGTCTGATTGACTTCAAATCACTACCATTGAGAAGATATACAAGTCTAGTAAAATTTTTGTTTTTGGCCACTGTTGAAATTCCATACAAAAATGAAGTTATGTTTCAAAATGGAGAAGTATATCATTGTTGACTGTTTTCCCAGAGTTTTGCACTAATACCATTGTGGTCAGTGATTTTAACTAACCACACAACATTCATTTTTGGCCAAACCATAGCCATTTGAAAGATATTTGAATGGGCTAAAACTTGCATGATAAACTATTTTTAAACTCCTTTTATATTGAATGTTACACTTCGTTTTATGAAGGTATGTCGCTGTGGGCAGTGTTGATAAATTTCAGAACGATCACCTTGGTTGACACGAATCTTTGAACCACCAAATAGAATTTTCCTTGTTAGAAAGATATACATCTTGGCTTAAATTTTTAATTGGAAATCGTTGCAATTTGCCTTATGGTTGGAAAGTTATAGTGATATAAACCAGGATACGTCGCTGCCTACTGTACACAGCAGGGGACAGCTAGTTAACCCTCACCTTCTTGAACCTTTAAGAGATCAAACAGTGTCCAATTGTCTACAAAAAATTCCAATTTGAGAGATAGGTGGGTTGGGTACAAAAATTTTTTTGGAACCATTTTAATAATCCAAGAGTTACAACCCTAATGGTGAGCGCATGTCATTGCCCTACATGGCAAGAAATTGAGCGGTAAGGCTTAACTGAAATAATGTTACTGTTACTATGATATTTTCATTATGATACTGTTAAAGTGTGATGTGCCACTACCAAAATGTGATATTGCTATTATAATGATGAATACCTAATGTGGGAATGATGGTATCATACTATTTATGTGATACGTGAATGGATACCTACTGAATGATGGTATCATGTTATTTATGTAATAGTGAATGGATACCTACTGTGTGAATGATAGTATCAAGCTATTTATGTGATATGTGAATGGATACCTACAGTGTGAATGATGGTATCATGCTATTTATATGTGAATGGATACATACTGTGTGATGATGGTATCATGATGTTTATGTGATATGTGAATGGATACCTACTGTGTGAATGATGGTATCATGATGTTTATATGATATGTGAATCAATACCTACTGTGTGAATGATGGTATTATGCTCTTTATGTGATATGTGAATGGATACCTATTGTGTGAATGATGGTATCATGTTGTTTATATGATATGCGAATGGATACCTACTGTGTGAATGATGGTATCATGTTGCTTATGTGATATGTGAATGGATACCTACTGTGTGAATGATGGTATCATGTTGTTTATGTGATATGCGAATGGATACCTACTGTGTGAATGATGGTATCATGCTATTTATGTGATATGTGAATGGATACCTACTGTGTGAATGATGGTATCATGCTATTTATGTGATATGTGAATGGATACCTACTGTGTAAATGATGGTATCATGATGTTTATGTGATATGTGAATGGATACCTACTGTGTGAATGATGGTATCATGCTGTTTATATGATATGTGAATGGATGCCTACTGTATGAATGATGGTATCATGCTCTCTATGTGATATGTGAATGGATACCTATTGTGTGAATGATGGTGTCATGATTTTTATGTGATATGTGAATGGATACCTACTGTGTGAATGATGGTATCATGTTGTTTATATGATATGTGAATGGATACCTACTGTATGAATGATGGTATCATGCTCTCTATGTGATATGTGAATGGATACCTATTGTGTGAATGATGGTGTCATGCTGTTTATGCGATATGTGAATGGATACCTGCTGTGTGAATGAAGGTATCATGTTGTTTATGTGATATGTGAATGGATACCTACTGTGTGAGTGATGGTATCCTGTTGTTTATGTGATATGTGAATGGATACCTACTGTGTGAATGATGGTATCATGCTGCTTATGTAATATGTGAATGGGCACCTACTGTGTGAATGATGGAGCTAGTAATTGCTTGTTGGGAAGGGTACCTACTGTGTGAATGATGGTGCAGACAGCTGCCATATTTATGTGTTATTGAATAGGCACATACTATGTGAATGATGGTGCTAGCAACTGCGTTTTGAGAAAGGTACCTACTATGTGAATGATGGTATCGACAGCTGCGATCTTCCCCTGACTCCCCATGATAGGGCAAGACTCAGGATGTTAGTAGTTGGGAGGGTCGCGCCCCCCAGATCTATGTAGGCACTACACATTAGGTCACCTAATAGTAATGTAACACTCTCTTACCAGAAGGGCATAAGGAGAGGGTCGTGTCATGCAAGGCCACTATCTATCGAAACCCCAAAGCGTGTTGGGGATTGTGTGCATGAGTGAGGACATTACGAAGTGGACTTACCCACTTGTCATTGTCCACAGTCCTGAGTGAGGGTAGAAGTCCCAAGTTCAGGATTGGTTTAGCCTAAACGATGTGGCTTCTACTTCAAGAGTAATTAGATCTGTAAGAGTAATTAGATCTGTTTGCCTGTCTTATTTAAGCTTTCTGCATGAACTTTTAACTGTATATGTGATCTGTTGTCCTTATTATCTACTTTAAGTGAGGTGATTGTGACTTATGCATTATGTATTGAACTTCCTTTATCACATTACCGTTAGAGTGTTGAAAAGCATGTTGACAGACTTCTTTTGATGCATGTGTATATATGCGTACATATGTGCACTTGCATATTGTTATCACTGTCATGCCAATTGGAATGCAATGGTGGTGATCTACTTACTAGGCTTTTATCTCATTTCATCTTATTTTCATAACTGTAGAGTGAAGGTGGGTGGCAGGTCGGGGGTTTAAAGCCCAAGATTAAGAAGTTTTGAGAAGTCGTCCTCCGAAGACCTTCACAATATGTTTTGGTGGTTTCAGCAACATGATGTATACTTCCTTTTGTGTATTTTGGGCCAGTAGTGGGATAAAGAAATTGTAAAGACTTTTGATAATGAATGAATGAAGTGGTTATACCTTTTGGATTGATATTTGTTGACAAATGGATTTATTCTAGTTTTCTTTTGTGGTTTGCTATCAATTCCGTTTTTTTATGTATTGTGCCACTCCCACCTGGGTTATGTTCTCAACCTCCGGTCATGATCCTGCATTCTATTGTCCTTCGTCGAGGGTCAGGATAGAATTCTTGGCCTAGGGAGTCTTAGGAGTGTCTGTAGGATAGTTCTTTGATAGACTAGGCTGGGTGTTTATGTTTTAGGTTGGAGATGCCGAAGACTCGTACCAACAACATGAGTTCAAGTAATGGTAACACCGAGGCCTTAGGTGAACTTGTCAGAGCTTCGGGGGCCATGACCTAAGAAATGAGAGACGTTATGCCGGTCTGGTCTACCCCCGCCGCTGATGTGAGTGACAGTAATCTGATAGAAAGGTTCAGAAGGATGGAACCTCCAAACTTTGTAGGGCATGGGGGAATAGACAAGGCTGAGAGATGGAGAAGGCAGATAGAAAATATCTTTGAAGTTCTAAATTGCATCGATGAGCAGAAAGTTAGGCTGGGTACTTTTGTGCTTAAAGGAGAAGCTGAGCATTGGTGGAGCTCAGTAAAATAGTTGCGGGAAGGGTCAGGAATTGTGATTACTTGGGAGAATCAATAGAAACTGATATAGTGTATAAATAGTGTGGGATTGTGGTTGAAGGGAATTTGTTGCCTATAGATTTGATACTTTTAGATATTCAAAACATTGACCTTATTTTGGGTATGGATTCGTTGTCTACCCACTATGCTACAGTGAATTGTTTCGATAAGATTGTAACTTTTAAATGCCTGGGTCAACCTGAACTGCATTTTAAGAGCATTGAGAATGTTGCTCCTCTGCATATCATCTCCGCCCTTCAGGCCTCTCGCCTGTTTGCCAAAAGATGTGTTGGATATTTGGCTTATGTAGTAGAAAACCATGATGTTCAGTCCAAATTGGAAGAGATACCGGTGGTAAGAGAATATCCAGAGGTCTCCCCTGAAGAGTTAACTTCTCTACCCCCAGTTAGAGATATTGAATTTGAAATAAAGGTGGCCCCTGGTACTACTCCTATTTCTAAACCCCATATAGGATAGCTCCAGCTGAGTTAAAAGAGTTGAAGGAGCAATTATAAGAATGATTAGATAAGGGGTTCATCCAACCCAATGTGTCACCGTGGGGCTCACCGGTTCTATTTGTGAAAAAGAAAAACGGGTCTTTGAGGCTATGCATTGATTATAGATAGTTGAATCAGGTTACAGTAAAGAATAAATACCCATTGCCCAGAATTGATTATTAATTTGACCAACTGCAAGAAGTCCAAATATTTTCTAAAATTTGCCCTCTGGTTTGGGTACCAGCAATTGCATGTTAAGGAAGAGGATATTTCCAAGACTGCATTCAAGACTTGTTATGGCCACTACGAGTTCTTAGTCATGCTTTTTGGGTTAACAAATGCTCCGACTGTCTTTATGGATCTAATGAACAACGTTTTTAAACCCTATCTGGATGACTTTGTGGCGGTCTTTGTACATGATATTTTGGTGTATTCCAGGAATTAGACAGATCATGCGCAACATTTAAGAGTAGTCCTCCAGACTCTAAGGACAGAGAAATTGTATGCTAAGCTTAATAAGAGTGAGTTCTAGCTTCCGTGTGTGGCTTTCCTCGGGCACATTGTTTCCAAAGAAGGGCAATTGATCCTTGTAAGATTGAGGCTGTACTTAAGTGGAAAAGCCGAAGTTCCTTAGGTTGGGCTGGATATTATAGACATTTCGTAGATGGGTTTTCGAAGATAGCACGTCTCCTAAACCGCCTAACCCAAAAAGAAGTCAAGTTTGTGTGGTCTGATAACTACGAGAGATCTTTTCAAGAATTGAAGAAAAGATTAACTACAGCTCCATATTGACCTTGCTTGAGGGAAATGAAGATTTTGTAGTTTATATTGATGCCTCCCATAAAGGGCTTGGATGTGTGTCAATGCAAAGGGGAAAGGTTATAGCATATGCCTCTCGGTAGTTAAAGTTGTATGAGTAGAACTATCCCACTCTTGATTTGGAATTCGCAGCTGTGGTTTTTGCCCTAAAAATTTGGAGACATTATTTGTATGGAACTCAATTTAAGGTGTTAACCGACCATAAGAGCCTCAAGTACTTGCTTTCTCAGAAACAATTGATTATGAATGGACTTGCTCAATGATTATGATTATACCATTAACTACCACCCAGGTAAGACCAATGTTGTGGCAGATGCCTAAAGTAGGATGTGAGTAGTTGGGAGGGACGTGTCCCCCAGATCTATGTAGGCACTATGCATTGGGTCACTTAATAGTAGTGTAACTCTCTCTCACCAGAAGGGCATAAGGAGAGGGTCGTGTCTTCCAAGGTCACTATCTATCGAAACCCCAAAGTGTGCTGGGGATTGTGTGCGTGAGTGAGGACATTACGAAGTGGATTTATCCACTTGTCGTTGTCCACCCTCTTGAGTGAGGGTAGAAGTCCCAAGTTCAAGATTGGCTTAGCCTGACCGATGTGGCTTCTACGTCAGGAGAAAGTAGATCTGTTCGCCTATCTTATTTAAGCTTTCTGCATGAACTTTAACTGTATCTGTGATCTGTTGTCCTTATTTCTCTGCTTCAAGTGAGGTGATTGTGACTTATGCATTATATATTCAACTGCCTTTATCATATTACTGTTAGAGTGTTGAAAAGCATGTTGATGGACTTCATTTGATACATGGGCATATATAAGTACGTATGTGCATTGCATATTGTTATCACTATCATGCTAGTTGGAATGCAATGGTGTAGATCTGCTTACTGGGCTTTTAGCTCATTCCATCTTATTTTCATAACTATAGAGTGAAAGTGGGTGGGAATTTGGGGGTTTGAAGCCCGAGATTAAGAAGTTTTGAGAAGTCATCCTCTGAAGACCTTCACAGTTTGTTTTGGTGGTTTCAGCAACCTTATGGATACTTCCTTTTGTGTATTTTGGGCAAGTAGTGCGTTGAAGAAATTGTAAAGACTTTTGATAATGAATGAATGAAATGGTTGAACCTTTGGATTGATATTTGTTGATGAATGGATTTATTCTTTTCTTTTATGGTTTACACTAGATTCCATGTTTTTATGTGTTGAGCAACTTCCACTTGAGTGGCGTTCGCAACCTCCGATCGCGATCCCACGCTCTGTCGCCCTCTGGCAGGGTCAGGGAGCGCGGTCGTGACAGCCTCGAAATCCAGGCACTCTATGGTGAGTTCAGAGAGAGACTTGGAGAGGGAAGAACGATTCAAAGAACTATGAATGGAAGAAGGGACAGAGCTTTTACGGTTGCCATTTGGATTGGGCTCAAAGAGGCTTTTAACGTCTTCAATCTCATTGGACTTGATCGTCGACCTTTTAATGTCATGACCCTTGATGGATGATTGCATGGGATATTTAAGGTCTTTACATTACATGGACCGCTAAGTGGTGAGTTTAGAGTCTTCACCTTTATCAAACTATTGCAGGGTCCTTTTAGTGTCCTCACCCATATTGCACAGATTTTGAATTGTTCTCATAGTTAGGTATTGATCACCCTCAAGAAAAAGAACTTGCCTTGGGATGAAATTATACAAAGTATGAAGAGAGGGAAGTGGGGGAAGGAGTGCTGCTTCAATTAGGCATTGAGGAGGCTTCAATCTGTAGTGTTGAGCCCGTGGGCCCCTTTTATTTTCCTTTATTTTCTCGAGAGATCGGGCCTCCTGAGCTCAGAGCATAAGCGTTGTATTGGCTTGGTGAATAGCTTCCCTTTTGAGACTTTTCGTCTTGCCACAGCCATGATATACTAACATGGATGTGAAGCGCTATGCTTTTGATGTGTCAGGGACGGGAATTGGAGTTTGTTTGAGCTTCTCTTGTGACAGAGTTTCGATTCTATGAGTCTTCTTTGGAGGTGAAGATGGTGTGTCACTCACAACCATCTCACAACTTTTTATAAACCTCTCCAAAACAAATTGAAATCCATAATAGTGGCACAAGAATGTCCTTTTAATTGGTGATATTGGCACCACAAGTTTTGGCCTTTTCCTTCCACCTGTTTTAGTTTCTTGGGTGTATAAGGCACAATCATTTTTTGTTGCACCATCACGTCAAAGAAGACAGGGAGCATGTGGGGAGACAATTTAGTCATAGGGTTGCTGCAGGTTGGCTCTTCCTGGGCTGTGACCATATGTGAATCCTTTGTAGTCTCAAAAGCTTTCTTAAGACTATCCAATTTGATATTCCCCTTTTGAATTGAGTCTTCAATGTGTTCTTTAAGATGAACACAGTCTTGCATGGGCTGGCCTAGCATTTGATGATAGGCACAATAATTTTCGTGATGGACAAGTCCTACCTGTTCTGGCCTCCTAATGATAGGAAGAGCCGCCATGCCTTGTTCTATTAGCATCTTCAAAAGGATCGGTACCCATGTCTTGTTGAAGGTGTACTGCTGGCCCAATCTGCACTCGAACTGTTTAGTCCGATAGAAAATTTGCGGCGGGGGTACTCTATTGTAACTTTGTGTTCAGAGCTGCTGTTGTTGGGGTTCCCCTTGATTTGTAGGCGGTAACCACCAGGAAGTATCTAAGGTTTGGAGAGGAGAAACATAAGTTGGGGGTTTAGGGTGAAGAGCTGTGTCGATGACCGCTGCACTATCATGTTTCTTTGTTGGCCAGCATGAGGTTTCGACCTATTGCTGGCAGGATTGCAGCTTTGACCCCCCCTGAGGTCTGAGCTTGACTTCCACCATGGTGTCTTAACCGGCTTTCAATTCTTGCCGACTTCGTGATCATGTTTGAGAAGCTGGTAGCGTTAAAAGCTTCCACATGCAAGGAAATTTCATTTTTCATGTTCCTTATGCATGTTGGCACCACGTCAATCTCTGGCATAGGATTAGTCTAGCACATCATGAGATCTCTTCATCTCTGAATATACTCGTTTACTGAGTCATTCATGCCTTGGGTCATTGTGCGGAGTTCTATCGTTGGAACATTTAGTTCTGCTTCGTAGAAGCGTTTATAGAATAGTTGCTCCATCTCTTCCCAAGAATGGACTGAGTTTGGGAGTACACGAGCATACCACTTAAAGGCAAGCCCAACCAAGGTCTCTACAAACTGTTGGAGAAGCAGTATGGAATCTGAAGCCGATTCCTGACACGCTGGGGCGAGCTAGTGCCACAAGGATAGGCAACCTTCATTTTTTATATCTGATGGGGAAGGAGATTTGATTAATAAAAGGTGGTCAAGGTTTCTTATAATGAACACCTTCTTGTCTTTTTGAAGATTGTAAACCTTGGATGCTTTTATTGATCATTCTCTGGACATCTTCTAGAGTACATGTTGACGACATAGCATGAGAGGCTACGTTGGGCTGATCATCGAAGAAGACAGGCGGATGTAGATGTTTGGGACTTCGGGGAATAGGAGGAGGTGGTGGCCTCCTTTGTTCTTCTTTGTGTTGGGGTTCAAGAGGGGAATTTTTCTCTTTAGGCAAGGATCTTGCCACAGGTCGAACATATTCGAGTCCTTTAAGCCTATCCATGATGTTACTTAGAATGTGCTCGAAGCGAGCCATTGGGTCTTCAGGTTCATCCCCTCCACAACCTACTACCACTACATTGGCTTGTTCGCTAATGCTGGGTAATTAAGTAGTAGGGGTGATTCTGGTTCTTTGCAGACCATGATCTGGCAGTCCAAGTAATAAGGGTTTAGTTTGCTCTGATTGAGCTTGTGACTGCCTTGTAGCTCGAGTGAGTAGTAGCTCTTGATGGCCTTGAGGCCATGTCGCTGCTGAGTTTGGTGCTTAAAGGTCTTGGGATCTTCGTTCAACTCAAATGGCTCAAGACAACGTTGGGGCCATATTTCTTTCGATTGCTTGTGACGGCCTTGGGTCTGTGGATTAGGTAAAATGGGTTTATCTTCTCACACTACTATGACACAGTAGTGAACAATGCCACTTGTCTCAGGTTCTTCAATGATTTGTAATGGATAGAACAAAATTTTCTTCAGTGGGTCTACGGAGGTCGAAGATTCTACTTTTCTCTTTCGGAGTGACACTTTCATCGCCTTTGTTTTCTTGAGCCGCAGGTTCAAATAAAATTTTTCCCAGAATTGGAACCGCTTTCGGCATCCTTCTTGACTGGCTCATCCCACAGAGATGAAGGCAAATTTGATCAGTTCGGGTAGTGTATGAAACCCAAGGAGAAGGGAGCTCGGGATGACTTTGACAGTTTGGGTTCGCCCTGAGAAGGAGTACGTTGCCTTGATATCTTCGGGGGCATCATCTTGTTCGAAGTCCAACCTCGAAGTCTAGCTCATTCATTCAAAGAAGAAGGAGTGCATAGAATGGTACTTGGTGGGAACTTCTTTGAGTACCACATGGTCAAGGCTCTACGGTTGCCTTGATATCTTCGGGGGCATCATCTTGTTCGAAGTCCAACCTCGAAGTCTAGCTCATTCATTCAAAGAAGAAGGAGTGCATAGAATGGTACTTGGTGGGAACTTCTTTGAGTACCACATGGTCAAGGCTCTAGGGTTGTTAAGGGTGCATTCGTGTTTACAGCGTGGAATCGAAGAGATTTGCTAAAGTAGATCACTCTGATCTGACACTTTAAAATGATAAAAATGAAATGGAAAACAAGAGGTAGAGAAAGTGGGAACAATCGAACTCAAATCTGAGGTCAGATCTGCCTAGAAACGAGCAGATTTGCTCTCAGATCTGTGGTGGAGCCAGTGTGATCCAAAGCA
This sequence comes from Amborella trichopoda, assembly GCF_000471905.2. The sequence goes on from NW_006494719.1 coordinate 1,353,437, forward strand.
TTTCAAAACAGGATTTTAAAACAATATTTAAATAAAAATAGAATAGAAATGATATGTGAACAGTAAAAGAAGAAAAGGAAGAAGAGAAGAGAAAATATCTGACCAGGTCGGTTGGCCCGGGATTCTCGAGCCTTCTGGGGCTCGCCCGTATTAAAATATGTTCCTCTTGCCCTTTTGATCCAGATGTCGATCAGAAATTCGCTGATAGATCTAGGGTAGTTGTGCCCTAGGTCTAGGTTTTCTTTTGCTTTGGGGTTAGATTCCCAGGAAGTTAGGGTTTTCTCTCGTTTTCTCTCTAGTTTAAATCTCTATCTCTAGTGTTTTCTCTCTCCTAGGGTTCTATTCTTCTGAAGTCACCCATATTTCTCTCTCTATCCCCCCCTAAATGGTCTCAAAAAGATGCTAAAAGGGGGGCCAAATTTGTTGGGATTGATAAGCATGCATAACAAGGAAGTCCCTGGTCAAAAGGTCCAACTTTTGAGGATCCCGGATCTAGGCAACACGGGTCGTGTCACCTGAGCGGCACGGGGCATGCTGCTTAGGTGACACGGGTTGTGCCACATGGGGGGCACGGTTCGTGTTACCTAGGTGGCACGGGCCATGTCGCCTGGGCGGTACGCCCTGTGTTGCCCAAACCAAAAAATTTTGAAATTTATTTTTTCAATTTGGGTGTCTTCCTCGGCCTCTTTTGAAGTTCTCAAAGAAATTTTGGGTCAAAACGGAGTCTTTTACTACTTTTAATGATTTTTTTGGTAAAATAGGGCATTCACAGAAGAGGGTTTCGGGCAGGCAAACTGGTTCCAGATCACAAGGTGGGCTATGTGAACTATGGATTTGGGTTTACTACATTAAGTATGGTCCTAAGGGTTCAAGAAACCACATAATTTGTTAGATTTGAAATGGGGTCTCTACAGTTGCCCCTCTTAGGCACTCTTTGTCTTTCGGGGACAGGTGAGTGGCAAAGAAGTAGACATTATGGCGTTCTCTGTTCTTCGAGAGGCAGGTGAACGTCAAAGATAAAGCAAACTTTTTAAATTTCATCCTAAAGTCATGTGATCAGGGGGCACACCAACTATCCCTCCAAGTCATTGTGCTCATCGAGCTACTCACCTAGGGTATTTTTCCTCCTAAGTTTTTCAGAGTGAGATGTCGATGAGTTACACAAGCTTGAAACTCGAGTTGTATTTTCCGGCCATGCAACTTAACTTCAGGGGTTTTTTAGTATGAATTTTTTAACCCTTGCGCTTTCTTTGTTCTCCTTAGGGCTTCCTAAGGCTTTCTATAGGTCAAGGCTTTCTATTGAAAGAGACTTGTCTGGCCGAATCTAAAGTGAGAGACGAGGCAGCAACGCATCAATCACAACAAACACGGTATTCATCATATACAGGTGTCAAAGCTCCTTCATTTTAAAAACTTTTTTAGAAATTTTGAAAGTAGGGGAAATTTGAAATAGAACCAAAAGCAGGGACAGGCTATGATTTTAACAAAGGAATTAAATTTTTTGAATGCACAAGACATATAGTGAAAATTTTGAAAAGAGAGATATTTTGAAAAAAAAGGATGGTTAGCAGTTTTAACTCCTACAACCATAGAGCCCCCTAAGCCGTTTAAAGTCATGCAGTGATGGACCATATACTCGACCCTTTTTCATCTTACGGGGATAGACGTTTGAACAAGGTGGTTGTGCCTTGAACACATTGATCAGGGTGGTTGTGCCCTAAACAACACTGAACAAGGTGGTTGTGCCCTAAACACATCCAACATTTTACGTCATACAGGGCTAGACATTACCTGTCTCGGCACTTTACGTCGCACGAGTTTGACATTGAACTGGATATACCAGACTTGTAGTATCATATAGGGTTAGACGTTTGAACAGGGTGGTTGTGCCCTGAACACATTGAACAGGTGGTTGTGCCTTGAATACATTGAACAAGGTGGTTGTGCCCTTAACATATCCGACATTTTACATCATATAGGGCTAGACGTTACCTGTCTCGGCTCTTTAACATTGCATGAGTTTGATGTTTTCCTGTCTCGATTTTTTAACGTCACATGAGTTTGATGTTTTTCCTCTCTCGGCTCTTTAACGTCGTACGAGTATGACATTTTCTATTGAAACAGGGTTGGCAGTTGAAGCTCATGCAACCGTGGAGCAAAATTTGTGGAAAATTGGTTGGTCGTTTAGGCTCATGCCATCGAGGAGCATTTCTTTTTGAATTTTTTGAAATTGTTATTTTTTAAAATAGGTTGGCAGTTTAGGATCATGCCACCAAGGAGCATTGTCTTTTTTTTTTATTCTTTTTGAAATTTTGGAAAATTGGTTGGCAGTTTAGGCTCGTGCCACCATGGAGCATTTTCTTTTTTTTAATTTTTTTTTTAAAGTTTCTGGAAAATTGGTTAACAGTTTAGGCTCATGCCACCGAGGAGCATTTTATTTTAAAGGTTAATAAAAAATGTTTGAAAATGATCATAAAAAACCATGACAAGCCATGTTTGATTCTTATAAGTCCCGAAAATTAAGTGGGAAAAGTTTCGAGGAAACTTTTTGGGTGACACTGGCCTCATCGCCCACCTAAAAAAAACTCTATTTTTTTTGTTATTAAGTGTTTTTTTCTGAAAAACATAAAAGTAAACCTTTTGGAAAAAATGTAGGGGCGACACCAGTGGTGTCACCCGAGCGACACAAGGCATGTCTCCCTCTCAGGCTGGGTGACACGGCCAGAGGCGTGTTGCCCTCACAGGCTGGGTGACACGGCCAGAGGCGTGTTGCCCTCACAGGCTGGGCGATATTTTTTATTTTTTTTTATCAGGTTGGACGACACAGACGAGCCTCCCAAGGCATGTCGCCTAGGCGACATGAGATGTGCCCCAAGCGAAAAAAACATTTTTTTGTTACGAGGTCCATGTCGCCCGGGCGACACGAAGCATGTTGCTTGGGCAGCACGAGGCATGCCGCCAAAAAATACATTTTTTTTTTATTATTGGTATGAGGTTGTGCGACACGGACCGTGTCACCTTGGCGAGGTTGTGCGACACGGACCATGTCGCTCGGCAGGCACGAGGCAGTCGCCAAGCAAATATTTGTGCACACTTTTCAAACTGAATTTTTACAAACTCAGTCCCCTAGTGATAAGGTCTTTTATCTCGAATTTTTCGCTATTAGGTCATCATACACACACATAGGGATGAGCTTGCCTCATTTTGCCTCAGGGTATCCAGTCGAGAGAAAATTGCTCCTAAACTAGCCAATATCATCATTGGTGAGGTTCACCCATCTCTAATATGTTGTAGTTGGTAGTTATACTCATACAACCATGGAGTGCCTGACTAGTTTCAAGCCTTCATAACAGGCGTAGGAAATTGGCTTCGATAACGAGGCCAGATCGACTAACAGTTTAGCCTCTTGTAGTGATAGAGGAAGTTCTTTCTAAAAAATGGTTTTGTCTTTGAAAATGGATTTAAAAGGGAATTTGAAAACCATTTTCAAAAGGGACGAGCCTTAAAGTTTCGTCACCAGTGGCCCCTTTGGTGGTCATTTTCTTTATTAAGTTTTTACCCAAAGATGATGAAAGGATTTCCTTGTGGGATCCTGAGAACACAAAAGGTCTCGAAGTTGTCTTTTCACCTTTAGATCTTTCATCTTGTGCTTCTCGGATCCATGAAGAGTCCTTTTGATTCTTGCTGGGCTTCCATCTTGGAGGGGCTCTACGTTTTTCAGGGTTTGTCGAAATCACTTCGATTTTCCATTCATGTCATCCACCTACATCTTTCTGAGTTGATTCTGTTAGGAACTTGCAGGGTTTAGGAGGAGCCTTCATCCTCAGGGTCTGCTTGTACAATATTATTGGAACTTGCAAGTACTTGTTTGCACTTGAGCGTTTGTATCAAAAGCTCCTTCTTGGAGATCTTTTTATTCTTTTTACCCGTGATGCCTTTTCAGGTTTTCACCAAATCCATTTTTTGTTTTTTTATCTTTGTTTTTTTCTTTCTTTGTGATGCCTTTTTAGGTTTTCACCACATTTTTTAGCCCGTTACGTGTAGTATTTTCTGAGATACATTGCATTAATGGGATCGTTGAGTTCGTACGCCTCCTGATTTTTTACTTTATAAGAATTGCCTGCATGCACTCGGGGAACCACGAATGGCCCCTCCCAATTAAGTTTGAACTTACCTTAAGGGTGTGGATGTGCAGGAGTGTGGAAGATTTTCTTGAGGACCATGTCTCCTTCTCTGAATTGTCGAGGAACAACTTTTCTTTTGTATGCCCTCTCAGTTCTACACTGATAAGCAACGATATTCTGTGTTGCTTGTAGTCATTTTTCTTCCAAATTAATGAGGGCAGCGATTAGTATTCGATCTTTTGTTCCTCATCTAAATTTTTATGAATAAGGACTCGGAGGGATGGTATCTCAACCTCGATAGGTAGCACTGCTTCCATACCATACATCAATGAGTATGGGGTCATGCCAGTAGGAGTTTTCTCAAACGTCTGGTAGGCCCATAGATATCATTTAGCTTTTCGACCTTCTATTATTTTGTCTATGATTTTGAGAAGTCCTTTTTTTGTGGCTTCTGCATGTCCGTTTCCTTGAGGGTAGTAAGGTGTGGAGAATTTTTGTGTTATCCCAAACTTTTTGCACACCTTAGTGACCTTTTTATTTTTGAGATGGGATCTATTGTCAGTGATGATTGATTCAGGGACTCTAAATCTAAATACAATGTTATTCTTTATGAAACGGACAACATGTTGACCTTCAATTTTAACAAATGGTGCGGCTTCTACCCATTTCGTGAAGTATTTTGTAGCCGTTAATATAAAAATATGGTCATTTGAGGCTTTAGGTGATATCATTCGAATGATATCAAGACCCCACATGGCGAAGGGCCATACGGGAGGTGTTGACTTGAGTGATATGGACGATGCATGGATGAGGTCTCCATAGAGTTTACATTGGGACACCTCTTAACGAACTTCTAGCAGTCTTCAGCCATGGTCGTCCAGCAATAGCCTTGCAGCTTGATTTTCTAGGCTAAGGCGGTTGCCCTAGAATGACCTCCTTCATTGTACAACTCTGTTAGTACTTGGTCAATTTCTGGTTGATCGAAGCACCATAGAATAATCCCATCAAAGGATTTTTTGAATAAGAGATCACCTCTTACTAAGAATCCCATAGAAAACCTTCAGAGGGCTTCTTTATCCTTTTTGGTGGTTCCATCGGGGTATAAACCATCTTTTAGCAGGGACAAAACATCGTGGAACCACAGTCTTGCTTTGACTAGCGCATTTGAAACCACGAAAGATAATTCCCCATCATTGTCATTTTCTTGTTCTATTTCTTTTTCAATCCTCCGTGGGGAAGGGTCATGTTTGTTCCTGATGTAGAATGGCAGCATGGTGATTTCTAGAGGAATATCGGCCATTGAAGCAAGGGTTACAAGGGTGTCGACAAACAGATTATTCTCCCTAGTTACATTCTGAAAGGTGATTTTCTTAAAGTATGGAATCATCTTTTCTACCTTTTCTTGATAGGGTTTGAGCTTTTCTTTTTTCACCCTCCAAATCCCTTGAACTTGGTTTATGAAAAGTAAGGAATCACCAATCACTCGTATTTGCTGGATTTTCATTCCCACGACATTCTCAAGTCCGAGTATCAAGGCTTCATATTCAGCAACGTTATTGGTACATGGGAAATTCAACCTGATGGTTGTTGCCATTAAAATATTCTCTGGTGAACATAGTATAACACTTACACCAGACTTGTACTCATTCTTTTCACCGTCAAAGTATAGATCCTAAATTGAGTCCTCAATTGTGAAGAGGTTCTCATCAGGGAGATCCGTGTTAATGGGAATGTTATCTAGCAGTGCGAGTTCAGCTAGTGGTCAGCAATGGCTTGTCCTTTAATTGATTTTTGGGTGACATATTTGATCTCGAACTCACTCAATAACATTCTCCTCTTCGCCAAACGTCTGTTGAGGACTGGCCTCACCGATAGGTACTTGAGTGGGTCATTTTTTGATATGATCTTGACAGAATGAGATAAGACATAATATCTTAGTTTCTGCATGGCCCACACAAGTGTTAAGCAATGTTTCTTCACATCCGTGTATCTTGTTTCATAATCGACCGTAGTGTTGCTAATATAGTATATCGTTCATTCTTTTCCATGGTCGTTATATTATCCTAACATTGCCCCCATGGTCTTGTCTTTCACTGACATGTATACGAACAGGAGTTTATTTAGACTAGGACGACTAAGGATTGGAGGTTTGGGGAGGTACTCCTTGATTTGATTGAACGCTTCTTGGCATTCAATGTCCCATATGAATGGTGTGTCCTTATTAAAGAGTCTATTGAATGGTGCGTACTTGTCTGCCAGTTGTGACATAAAACTTCTTATGGCTTGTATGCGGCCTTGAAGCCCACAAACTTCTCTAATGTTCCGGGGATGAGGCATTTCAGTGATGGCTCGTATTTTGGATGGGTCCCCCTCAATGCCTCTTTGGCTCACTATAAAGCCTAGTAATTTGTCAAATTCAACTCCAAAGACACATTTTTATATATTTATTTTGAGTTGATGTTTCCAGAGTC
>NW_006494719.1:1365803-1420808 GCF_000471905.2 Amborella trichopoda
TTTGACTAGAGAGAGAGATCTCAAAATTTTTTTTTAGGGTGGGAGTGCTCACATCCCCTATTTAAATTCTTATAACGTATTATTATATTGTTTTCTTACGCTCTACTTCATACCTGAGGTGTCGCGTTAAAAGCAGACTTTTATCGTACGAAAACCACGTCCGCTAAAGGACGCTGCCAGCTGCAAGCAGCAGGAGGCAAAAGCGGGCAAAGGAAAAAAGTAAAGGCAAAGCAAAAGTTAATTCAAAGCAAAAGTTTTTGAAAACAGTGATGGTCCCCAAGGACCATCATACTCAAACAGAACATCACCTATTTATAAGCATATTTTCTCCTTCTTTTTTTTTTTTTGAAATTTTAGGATTGTTACAGTTAGGGTTTTCTCAAGGAAGGTCTCTCTACTCTCCTAGGGTTTCTCTTCCAACCTAAAGTTTCTAAAAGTCTCGTCCCCCTCAACCCACTTGTTTTTTCGTCCTTTTATGGTCACCCAAAGTGAGTTCATCTGAATGAGGGATTTGTTGGGGCAGTGCTATCCTGTAACCAACAAATCCCTTAGTCAAACCATTCTTTTATTTTTTAAAATTTGGATTTGACTGACGCAAATAACATCATGCCACCAAACCACCCACAAGATTACCTTAAAAACATGAAAAATGATAAAAATGCGTGTGGGGAAAAGTGGGTCTGGGCGGCACGGGTCGTGTTGCTCAAGGCCGGGCAACCTTGAGCAACACAAGTCTTGTCGAATCGGCGGCACGCCCCATGTTGCCCAAAGAAAAACTTGTTCAAATTGAAATTTTTCTTGAGGTTTATTCCTTAGCCTATAGGGAAGCTACCAAAAAAAATTTGGGTCAAAACGGATTTTTTTACTATTTTTAATGATTTCTTTAATAAAATCGGGCATTTGCAAGATGACTTGGGCGACAAGCCCTATGTTGCCTGGGCGGCACGCCCCTTGTCACCCAAACCAAAACTTGTCCAAATTTATTTTTTTTAATTTGGGTGTCTTCCTCAGCCTCTTACGAAGCTCTCAGAAAATATTTCGGTAAAAACGGATTTTGTTACTTTTTTTAATGATTGTTTTGGTAAAATAGGGCATTTGTAGAATGACTTGGGCGACATGCCATGTGTTGCCTGGGTGGCACGCCTCGTGTCGCCCAAACCAAAACTTGTCCAAATTGTTGTTTTTCAATGTGGTGTCTTCCTCAGCCTCTTATGAAGCTCTCATAAAATCTTTGGGTCAAAACAGATTTGTTTACTATTTTTAATTATTTTTTTCATAAAACAGCGCGTTTACTAGATTCTAGGTCAAAACAGGCATCTGTTGGGTTCTAGGCTAGTAGAATGGTTCTGGCTCACAGGGTAAATTGTGTGACCTATGGATTTTGGTTTTACTAGGCCAATTTGATCCTAAGGGTCTAGGAAAACTGCAGAATTTACCAGATTTAAAGCGGGAGTCTACAGTTGCTCATCTTTGACACTCCTTGTCCTTTGAGGGATAGGAGAGTGGGAAACAAGTAGACACGCTATCGTTCCTTCAAGGGGCAGGAGAACGTGCACTCCCTGTCCTTCTAGGGATAGGTGAGTAGCAACAGTAGACTCTCTGACACTCCATGTCCTTCGAGGGGCAAGAGAATGTCAAAGATGAATGTTATCCCCACTCATGTGGGCAGATGGCACACAAACTATCCCTCCAAGTCATTGCACACCCACCTAGGGCATTTTCATCCTAGGTTTTTTGGTGTGAGGAGTTGGCGAGTTACGCAAGCTTGAAATTTGAGGTGGATTTTACATCCATACAACTTGACCTCAAGGTTTTCTCAGTTTGAAAATTTTAACCCTGGCAATTTCTTTGATTTCCCTAAGGGTAAGGTTGTCTATAGGAAAAGGTTTTCTACAGGACGAGACTTGTCTGATCAATTCCAAATAGAGAGGCGAGGCAGCAACGCGGTAATCGCGGCAACGCGATCTGCATCATATACGGGTGTCCAAGCTCCTTTGTTTTTACAAGTCTTTTTTAGAAACTTTTGAATGTAGGAAGAGATTTGAAACAAAACCTGGAGCAAAGAGAGGCTACGATTTTAACAAAGTAATTAAAGTTTTTGAAAACATGAGACATATGATGAAAATTTTGAAAGAGAAAGATATTTTGAAAAGCAATGTTGGTTACAAATTTCAACTCTTGCAACCATAGAGCCCTCTAAGCAGTTTAGTGTCATGCAGCAATGGACGATACACCCAACCTTTTAAGTCATACAGGGATAGACAGTACCTGTCTCAGCTCTTTTACGTAGCATGAATTTGACATTGAACTGGATACCCCACGTTTTACGTCATACGGGGCTAGATGTTACCTATCTCGGCTCTTTTACGTCGCACAAGTTTGACGTATTAGCTCGGTCTTTTAACGTCTCACGATTTTGACGTGTTAGCTCATTTTTTAATGTCGCACGAGTTTGACGTTTTAACTCATTTTTTTAATGTCGAACGAGTTGGACATATTAGCTCAGTTTTTTAATGTCGCACGAGTTTGACGTGTTAGCTCGGTTTTTTAACGGCACACGAGTTTGACGTGTTAGCTTCGTTTTTTAATGTCGCACGAGTTTGACGTGTTAGCTTGGCTTTTTAGCGTCGCACGAGTTTGACGTGTTAGCTCGATTTTTTAAGGTCACACGAGTGTGACATGTTAGCTCGGCTTTTTAACGTCTCACGAGTTTGACGTGTTAGCTCGACTTTTTAAAGTTGCACGAGTTTGACATGTTAACTCAGGTTTTTAACATCGCATGAGTTTGATGTGTTAGCTCGGGTTTTTAATGTCGCACGAGTTTGACGATCTGAATCTTGGTTGGCAATTAAGCTCTTGCCACAGTCGAGCAAAAGGTTTTTCTGAAATTGGTTGGCAGTTTAGACTCATGCCACCGAGTAGCAAAAGATTTTGAAGTCGGTTGGCAGTTTAGGCTCATGCCATGAAGGAGCAAAAGATTTTGAAATCAGTTGGCAATTTAGGCTCACGCCACCAAGGAGCATATGGAAATTTTTTAATTCTTTTTTTTAAAAAAAAATATTGGTTTAGTTGAAAAAAAAAGGTTTTGGAAAAAATATTTGGGTGACACGAGGCGTGTCGTCCTCACAGACTGGGCGACACCAGGCGTGTCACCCATTTCATTTTTTTTTTTTATTATGTTTTCGCTGGGCAACACCAGGTGTGTCGCCCATAAAAATGTTTTCTATTATTTTTTTATTATTATTAAGTGTTGCTACCCTTGTTGTGATGTCTTTCTCAAGTTTTCCTCTGTTGTGGGGAGTTTGGATTTTTTTTTTTTATTTCCCTTGTTGGGGGGTCATTGCTAAGCTTGCCCTTGTAAGTGTGCAATTTTATTCACCGAAGCATAATAGAACACTTTCTTTGCACATACTTTTCAAACTGAATACTTACAAACTCAGCTCCCTAGTTGTAGGGTTTTTGTCTCGAATTTCTTACTATTGGGCAGTTGTACACACACACAGTGATGAGCTTGCCCCATTTTGCCTCAAGGGATCCATTCGAGAGAAAAATGCTCCCAGACTAGCCAATTTCGTCATTAGCGAGGTACACCCATCTCCTATATGTGGTAGTTGGTAGTTTGACTCATACAACCATAGAGTGCATGACTAGTTTCAAGCATTCATAATAGGCATAGTAAGTTGGCTTCAAGAGCAAGGCCAGATTGACTAACAGTTTAACCTCATGTAGTGATGGAGGAAGTCCCTTCTAAAAGGAGAAAGCTTTTGAAAATGGATGATTTTAACAATCAAATTGAAACAACATTTTCGAAATGGATGGGCCTTACAGTTTTTCCACCTGTCGGCCCTTTGGTGGTGATTTTCTTCGTTATATTTTACCCAGAGATGATGAAGGATTCCCTTGCAGAATCGTGAGAACTTAGGAATCACAAAGTTGTCTTTTTACCTTTGGAGCTTTCATCCTCTGCTTTGCGGATCCATGAAGTGTCCTCTGGATTTTTGTCGGGCTTTCCTCTTGGAGGATCTCGACGTTTTCTAGGGTTCGTCGAAGTCATTTCGATTTTACATTCATGTCACCCTCCTACATCTTTCTGAGTTGGTTATGTTGGGAACCTGCAGGGTTTAGGAGGAGTCTTCTTCCTCAGGGCCTTGCTTGTGCAGTATTATTGGAACATGCAAGTACTTGTTTGTACTTGAGTGCTTTACATCGAAAGCTCCTTCTTTGAGATCTTTTTTATTCCTTTTACCTATGATGCCTTTTCAGGTTTTCACCACGTCCATTTTTTTGTTTCTTTTTTTTGTTTTTTTTTTTTCTTATTTTCTTTATGATGCCTTTTCAGGTTTTCACCACTTTTTTTAACCCATGGCGGGTTGTATTTTATGAGATACATTGCATTAATGGGGTCATTGAGTTCGTACCCCTCCTGATTTTTTACCTTATAAGAATTGCCTGCATGCACCCGGGTAATCACGAATGGTCCCTCCCAATTAGGTTTGAACTTTCCTAAAGGGTGTGGATTTACAGGAGTGTGGAAGCTTTTCTTGAGTACCGTTGTCTCCTTCTCTGACTTTTCTTTGGTATGCCCTCTCGGTTCTACACTAGTAAGCAATGATATTTTGTGTTGCTCGTAGTTGTTTTTTTACCGAAGCAATGAGGGCAGTGATTCGTGCTTCAATCTTTGGCTCCTCATCTGAATTTTTGTGAATAAGCACTTGGAGGAATGGTATCTCAACCTCGATGGGTAGCACTACTTCCATACCACACACAAATGAGTATGGGTTCATGCTAGTAGGAGTCTTCTCAGTGTTTCGGTAGGCCTAAAGGGCGTCGTGTAGCTTTTCGTGCCAATCTTTCCTGCCTTCTATTATTTTGTTTATGATTCTGAGAAGTACTTTATTTGTGGCTTCTGCTTGTCCGTTTCCTTGAGGGTAGTAAGGTGTGGAGAATTTATGTGTTATCCCAAACCTTTAGCACACCTTATGGACCTTTAATTTTTGAGATTGGATCCATTGTTAATGATGATTGACTTAGGAACACCAAATCAGAATACGATATTGTTCTTTATGAAACAGGAAATATGTTGGCCTTCAATTTTAACAAATGATGCTACCTCTACCCATTTGGTGAAGTATTCTGTAGCCATTTATATAAAACGGTGGCCATTTGAGGCTTTTGGTGACGTCATTCTGATGATATCAAGACCCCACATGGCAAAGGGCCACACGGGCGGTGTTCAGTTGAGTGATACGAACGATTCATGGATGAGGTCTCCATAGAGTTGACATTTGAGACTCCTCTTAACGAACTTCCAGCAATCTTTAGCCATGGTGGTCCAGTAATAACCTCGGCGCCTGAGTTTTTGAGCCAAGGCCGCTGCCCCAGAATGACCTCCTTCATTGTGATACCCTGTCAGTACTTGGTCAATTTCTGGCTGATTGAGGCACCGTAGAATGATGCCATCGAATGAGTTTTTGAATATGAGGTCACCTCTTACTAAGAATCCCGTAGAAAATCTTTGAAGGGCTTCTTTATCCTTTTTGGTGGCTCCTTCAGGATAAAACCCATCTTTTAGCAAGGACAGAACATCGTGGAACCACGGTTTTGCTTTAACTAGCGCATCTGAAGCCACGAGAGACACTTCCCCATCATTCTCATTTTCTTGCTCTATTTCTTTTTCGAGCCTTGGTGGGGATCATGTTTGTTCCTGATATAGAATGGCAATGTGGTGATTTTTAGAGGAATATCAACCATCGAAGCAAGGGTTGCAAGGGTGTCGGCGAACCGATTATTTTCCCTAGTTACATGCTGGAAGGTGATTTTCTTAAATTATGGAATCATCTTTTCCACCTTTTCTTTAGAGGGTTTGAGCTTCTCTTCTTTCACTTTCCAAATCCCTTGAGGTTGGTTTATGATAAGTAAGGTGTCACCAATCACTCGTATTTGTTGGATTTTCATTCCCATAGCATTCTCAAGCCCGGCTATCAAGGCTTCGTATTCAGTAACGTTATTGGTACATGGAAAATTCAATTTTTTGGCTGTCGGAAGAGCATAGTATGACTCCTATAACTGACCAGTATTCGTTCTCTGCACCGTCGAAGTATAGCTCCCAAATTGAGTCCTCAATTGTGAAGAGGTTCTCATTAGGGAGATCCGTGTTAACGGGAATATTGTTTGGCAGTGCGTGTTTAGCTAAGCCGTCAGCAATGGCTTGACCTTTGACCGACTTTTGAGTGACATTCTCGATCTCGAACTCTCTCAATAACATTCTCCACTTCCCCAAACATCCGTTGAGGACTGGCCTCTTCAATTGGTACTTAGGTGGGTCAATTTTTTATATGAGCTTGACTGAATGAGATAAGACATATTGCCTTAGTTTCTGCATGGCCCACACAAGTGTTAAGCAGTGTTTCTCCACATCCGTGAATCTTGTCTCATAGTCAACCATGGTTTTATTGATATAATATATCGTTTGTTCTTTCCCATGGTCGTTATATTGTCCTAACATTGGCCCCATGGTCTTGTCTTTCACTGACATATATAGGAACAAGGGTTTATCTTGACTAGGAGGACTAAGGATGGGAGGTTTAGAGAGGTACACCTTGATTTGATCGAATGCTTCTTGGCCTTCATTGCCCCATATGAATGGGGTGTCCTTCTTAAGGAGTCTATTGAATGGTACGCACTTATCCGCCAGTTGTGAAATGAAGTGTTGTATGGCTTGTATGCGACCTTGAAGCCCATGGATTTCTCTGATGTTCAGAGGAGGAGGCATTTCAGTGATGGCTCATATTTTGGACGGGTCCACCTCAATGCCTCTTTGGCTTACTATAAACCCTAGTAATTTGTTGGATTCAAATCCAAAGGCACATCTTTGTGCATTGAGTTTGAGTTGATGTTTCCGAGGTCTTTCGAAAATGGTTCCAAGGTTGGTGAGATGATCAGACCTAGTCTTTGACTTGACCAGAATGTCATCAACATAGTCTTCCATAATGGTATGCATTAGATCGTGGAAGATGCTAGTCATTGCCCATTGATAAGTTGCTCCTGCGTGTTTTAGACGTAAGGGCATGACTTTGTAACAGTAGGTTCCTCATTACATTATTAATGACATCTTGATTTGATCTTCTTCTTCCATGAGGATTTGGTTGTAACCCGAGAAGCCATCCATGAATGACAACAACTCGTGCCCCGCACTGTTGTCAACCAAGGCATCTATATTTGAAGTTGTCCTTTGGACATGCTTTGTTGAGGTCTCGGTACTCCACACACACTCGGATTTTCCAGTCTTTCTTGGGTATGACCACTATGTTAGCCAACCACTCTGAGTAATCGACAAGGGTGATGAACCTTGCCTTGAGAAGTTTGCCGATTTCTTCTTTGATTTTGAGCTTAAGGTGGGTCTTTTGACGTCGGAGTTTCTGCCTTATAGGCATTACCCCTTCATTGTATATTAGGTAATGTTGCACCAATGTGGGATCTAGCCTTGGCATATCCTCGTATGACTAGGCAAAGACATCGTGATATTCTTTCAAAAAGGAAATCACATTTTCTCGCTCCTCAGAAGATAAGGGGGTTCCAATCTTGATTAACCTTGGGTCCTTCTCAGTTCCTAAGTTTACATCAATCATCTCTTTGATGATAGCCGTTTGGCCACCATCGAACCTCTTCTTGAATTGCTCAACATGAGAAGTAAGTTCCTCAGCTTGAGACATTTCTTCAGACTCTTGACTCTCTTGATCATCATCTTGATCGTCAGATTCATCATCTTGGGTATTATGCATCGTTATTAGGCTATCCTGAGCGAGCACCGATTTTTGAAAAGTATTTTTCATTATTATCAGCTTTATCATGTTTTGAATTTTCCATGGTTTTTAAATGTTGGAAAAGGTGTCCCTTATGGGACTCGCAAGAGAAATGTTGGGGACTAGATGTGCTAGTTAGTTAGATGGCCACCCCACGCCTATCCATTTTTTGGCAGTGGGACTTGAAGGTGCCGCTGGTATGCGTCCAGCGATTCTCAAGATAAAGGAATGAGCACCCTTGGCTATGTTAGAGCTGATTGTGCATACCTTCAAATCTAGGTCAGCGAAAAGGTCTTCAATTCCCAGTTCTTGTGTGTGTTGAGATGGGGAAGAAGAGTTATTCCTTGTTGGGGAATCAATGATCACTTTAGGCCGTTTTGAAGGACGGGCATCGAGAGGATCGAGGCTTTGAATGCCCCTTGATATGAAGCACAAAGGGCTTGAAGGCTTTATCCGGCTTTGCAATAGGGTGAGAGTACACCCGAGCCCTCTTCGATCACCTATTTCAGTTTTGGCTTCAAGTGAAGCAGAAATCGCTTCCTTTACGCCTTGCTCATGACTTCCCAAACCATAGCCAGGTTGAAAGCCTTGAGAGAAGAGCTTGTGTCAGGCTACGAGGGACCCGAAGCTGTATCGATGTTGGCAATGGATGATCTCCTTCATCGATGCGGACGTTTGCAAAATTTTAGGAACGGGGTCGTCGGCCTCTAGGCATAAAGTTGCACAATTAGCTTGCTCGAAGGAAGCTAGCGGGATTTCTTCCAGCTCGACTCCTACGGCCAGTTTTTCGATATGAATGCTGGAATTGGAAAAGGAAGAACGTTCAGCGTATACCTTTGCGATGTCATTTTTAATCGAAAACTTGAGGCATTGATGGAGTGTTGAGGCGACCACGAGGTTCTCATGTAGCCATAGTTTGCCTAGCAGCATGTTGACTGAAGGTTTTATGTCTAAGACATAAAACTTTATCACCTAGATAGTAGGATCGATCTTGAGTGTGAGAGGCAATATGCCTTCAACTTGCCTCTCGGTCCCTTGGTATACGGCGATTGTTAGTTGGCACGACTAGAAATCATCCGGGATTTTACCTATCTGCTTCACCATTTTCATAGGGCATAAATTTAAGGATGCCCAATTATAAACCAGCACTCTCCTTATCTCATATCCTTTCATGAAAAATAGTGATATGAAGAGGTTGGACGTGAAAGCGATTGACATTAGCCGGGATGTCATCGTCTGTGAATATGATTGGCGTTGGTGCCATGAGTTGGTGGATCATCCTGCACAACTCATCCGATTGTGTGTTGCTCGGGATGTGGATCTTAGCAAGAACCTTTCCAATTTGCGCTCTATGTGCCGACGAATTCGCAAGCAGCTCCAAGATGGAAATTTGAGCCTGGAACTTCCCGAGATGAGCAGGTAGATCATAGGTGGTTACGAATCCTTGAGTTCTTTTATTAAGTTCATGATCTGCAACCCCTGTTGGTGGTTTGGCTGTTGAAGTGGCGCCCATTCTTTCATCAAGAGTGTCCACCATCAACTGGATGGGTTTGAACACTCGACCTCTTCGGGTTAAGGAATCAGCTTCACCAACCTGGAGCTCGATAGGGTCAGCCCTAGCGAGAGTAATGGGAGACCTTGGGGTGTTGGCCCCTTGTTTGGAAGATGATCCCTTTTCATCAGCTTTGACGATGTCAATCTCAAAGGCATCATCTTCGTCATACTGGTCCCACTTAGGAGGATCATCAAAGTTCGAGGACGAAGAGTTTCATCTAAGAAGACTCAAAAGATCTTCTTCAACTTCTTGGAGAGGATGATCATAAGCTAATATGAATTGGCTAGGATCATCTTCTTCGTATCTGTTTTCAATCATGTGAATGATAACATCCTCCTTTAAGTTACTCAGAGCTCTCATTTCTTCGGTTATTGTGGTCATATTTTTGGGGGGAGGGTTTGTGAAGATACCCATATTTTCATTAGGTTCTTCAACAGGTTGATTTCTAGGTTAAACAGTGATGTCGCCCTTATTAATCAACCCTTGAATCACCCGCTTCAAGTAGAAACAGTTTTTCTTCAAGAGTAACTCCAGCACTTTTTCTAACGGGACTTTGAGAGGAGTGAAGTTGTCGTATCACCATCGATTGATATTTTGAGCGTTAGCTCTAGGCTGACGCCTTTGATTTTGATTCCTATTATTGTGTTGGGTGGTTGAACCTTGAGTCGGTCCGGTAACGATAATTTCGTTAACCTGACTAGAAGCTTTCCCTTTGTCGTTGCTCTTATTTTTATTATAGGGAGTCGTGATGGGCTTGTTATCGGGCCTAGTACTGAGGGGTGTCCCACTCGCCCTTTCATGTCGTGCCACCCGCTCGATCATGGAGTCGAAAGAGGGGGGGCCTGGCTAAAGAAGGTCTTGTATTCAGGAGCTACATTTTCTAAGGCTAAGGAGATTTTGCTGGGTCTGTGAGTGGACATTCGATGACCCGCATCACCGCCTCGCAGAATCGACCGATAAAATCCTCAAAGGATTCTCCTCGGTTTTGTTTGGTTGCACTGAGCTCACCCAGTGAAAGAGATCTTGGTGTCAAACCACGGTAATGAGTGACAAACTGGTTGAACATTTCGTCTGGAGTTATGTGTGGTTGAGCGGTCATTATTCTCTGATGCCAGTTTAAGGCCTCACCGGTCAAAGTTTGTGAAAACAGAGCCTTCAACTGGTTAGGCATGTCTCTTGAAGCTCAGACGGAGAGGAGGCACACGTGGACTTAAATATCTGGGTCATTCTTCCAAATGAATTTTTTTTTAAACTCTGTGATGACAACCCCATGGGGAAGGTCTTCCATGCCTCCAATGGTCTCATGAACATAGGCCGTTGGGGGTAGGATTTCATGCGTACCCATCCTTACAAGAATATCTTGTATCGCTTTTAAGGTGCCTTCTTGTTGAGTACTTGGCATGAGAGTAGGCCCATCGGTCGGTGGGTTCCCAAGCATAGACGGCGATGGATGAGCCACGGTTACCGAGGTGGTTTGACACATTTGTCCTTAAGGGGCATACTAACTCATAGGCATCACCACCGGTTGCAGAAACTGCACAATTGGTTGGACCGGATACACAAGAGGGACCGATTGAAGCATCGGCTGAATCGGCTATGATATGGGTTGACTTAGGCTAAAGGTTGGTTTTGGACCAATTCATGAATTAGGGCATGAACTGTGTAACCTAAGTCAACTAGACTTTTGAGGGCAGCCGGATGCCTATCTCTCCTAAGGGTTGGTCTAGATTGACGCCTCAGCTGCGTACAGTGTTCAAGACATCGTGGTCTATATTATGGTTTCTCGAGGTTGGATTTGATCTCCTAGACCTAGGTGGCTCTTGGTTCTGAGACCACTGCATCTCGGGGTTATCTTGGTTCGAGTTGTGGGAATTGGCGTTAGATGCCGCATGAACCTCTTCCCTCGCTCGGCTCCTTCTTTAGTTGCCTAAGGTCAGATAGCTCCTACTATGGCTATGTAAGGTTCCCTGTACGACAATGCCCGGTCAGACCCCCTGACTGTTCAATGTATTTCAGACACCCAAAGTTTCGGACCATATAGAGCTCAAGGTTAGGAGTGGATCCCTGGGACTCAGCTTCTAATTGAAGACCTGGACAATGGATAATGGATTGGCCTGAGTTCTGACCGTAATCCCAAGGGATTGCGGCATACTAGTCTCTAGGTTTGGGAAGGTTCGGTTTAGAGTCAGTCGTGGAGTAGTCATCATAATCGCCTTGAGTGACTGACATGATGATCACTCTTGGCGGTTTCTAGAATCTAGGCTTAGATAAGATCTAGACTCGATGACCTTGGGCATAGTCAGCCTGACTCTCGGGGAAAACCATACCTAAGACCAAGGCTAAGACTAGCCTGGAATCTAGACTTGCTAGACTCAGTGGGTTTTGGTTCAGACCCTAAACTAGGGTAAGCCTAGTCTAGCTCTAGAGGCAACTCTAAACTTAGACCTATGCTAGAACTTAGACTATGATCTAAACCACATGGGTTCAAGTCTCAACTCGGACCAAGAGTGGGTCTAGGTTCAGACTTGTGTGTGAGCTTGGTTCGGACCTTGACTACGCTGGGTGCAAGCCTGAGCATGGACCTAGAGGGCTGTGAAACTCAGAACGGGTGTAGACCCGGACTAGATCAAGATTGAACTAGAAACGAGCCTTCCGCTCTGACCAAGAGGGGGCCTAGGTTCAGACCTGAGTGTGAACCTGGTTTGGACCTGGGCAAGGCTGGGTCCAAGCTTGGACTTGGACCCAGAGAGTTTTAATGATCAGACCAGGTGTGGACCTGGAAAGAATCAAAGAGGAGCCAAGAATGAGCTTTCAAATCAGAACAAGAGGGGACCTAGGTTAAGACCTGGGTATGAACCTGGTTCAGACCTGGGCTAGGCTGGGTACAAGCTTGAACTTAAACCCAGAGAGTTTCAGCTCGGACCCAAAGTAGGTCCGGACTGAGATCTAAGTTAATCTACCAAAATTAAGCAAACAAGCACACGAAAATGTTTGACCTAAAAGAATATAAGACTATAGGTAGGCTTGGTCTAGAGTGGGTTCCTAACTACTGACATGCGGCTAGGCTGATATAGGCCTTTGCATAGATCCCGACCTCATATTATAGGATTTTTCCAGATCCTAGTATACGCGGAGTTGCTTTGAGGCAAAGGATTATGGAGGGGCGCTCATAGTTACAGTTACGCGAATCCCAACCACCTCGACTCTCAATGGTAGCTTCACCTCATGCCGTTAATGCGAATTTTGGGGGTTTTTGAAAAATTGGTTTTTTGGTTTTTCGATATTCCCAGTAGGTGTGTGTTAGAGTGTGTAAAGAAGCACGAAAATGAAAATAAATTCAAGCACACAATAAGAAAGAAAACAAACGAGCACTCAACGCTAATCGCGCCTAGCGATACTTGCTTCAAGGCAAAACTTGCTCAAGGCACAATACAGATGGAGGGGTGAGGAACCCCTAAAAATGTATGGTTAAAGCACTGAAACTAGGCACAGTTCGTGCTAAGTCGAGCATGACCCAAGTCGATGGTGTCTCGAACAGGACACAGTTCAGGGAGCGTGCAACCAGCCCTCGATGTGTGTATATATATATATATATATAATTTTTTATCTTTTTTAACTTTGATAAAATACAGTTGGACTAAGCATGGTGAGAGCGAGGAAATATGGATGTTTCCAAAATTAATAAACTAAAATAAAAAAGAAAAAGTCAGGAGCAGGATAGACTTATCTGAAGCAAAATATTGTTTTTATATTTTTAAAAAATTTATTTTAAGCCAAAAATTGGTGAACAATCACAAAAAAGGCTTTGGAACAGGCTTGTGGGGTCCTAGAATTTTTCTTGGCCTTCTGTGATAGGGCGGCATGGATCGTGTCGCCTGGACAACACGGGTCGTGTTGCACCTGTACGTTGGGCGGCACAGGTCGTGTCGCCCAAAAAAAAAAAAATATTTTTTTTTATTTTTATCTTGATCCTGATGAAACAAGGCTACTCAAACTTGCAAAAGCAGAAAAATCTGAATTTTTGTGAAATAAAATTAAAACAAAGTGAAACAAAAGAACAACAAATAGAACATACATGTATCAAGAAAAATATTTTTTTGGTATTTTTAAAAATTTTATTTTGCTCCAAAATTTTTTGAACAGTCACAAGAAAGTCCCAAAACCCAGCCTGAAAAATTTCAAAAAATTTTAAATTGGGAGAAAGGGGGAACTAGAAAGAGTGTCGCCCTGGACCTGGGCGGCACGACCCTTGTCTCTTGGGCGGCACGCCCCATGTCGCCTGGGTAGCACGCCTTGTGTTTCTCAAAAAAATTATTACTATTATTATTTTATATTATTTTATTGTAGATATTTATAAAATAATCTTACTGTAAACTTGGAGAAACAGCAAATAAAATGTTTTTTGATGAAAGTAAATTAAAATAAAGCGATTGTAGATCTAACAAAAAAATATTTTTTTGTATTTTTAACTATTTTATTTTAACCTGAAAATTTGGGAACAATCACAAATTGTTACCTAGAACATACCTACAAAGTTTCAAAAGATTCTGAGATTTTCTAAATTTTGATGCTCAAATCACGCTCGATTTGCCCCACGGTGCGTGCCAAACTGTTTATAGCGCAGAATCGATCGATCTAGTGATGTAGATATCTCATATATAACACTTTCAACTAATAAAAAATAAATAAAAAATAAATGGTAGAGAAAGTAGGAACAATCAAATTCAGATATGAGATCAGATCTGCCAAAAACCGAGCAGATCTGCTATCAGATCTGTGGCGGAGCCAGCGTGATCCGAAGCACTGAAAAACACAATTTCAATCAGAAAGAATCAAAGATAGATCAAAATAAAATAAACACAATAAAATAAAAGTGGAAATGAAGGAGAAGAAAAAACCAAACCGTGTCGGATGGCCCAGGTTTCTTGAGCCTTCGAGGGCTCTCCCGTATCAGAATCGGTTCCTTTTGCCCTTGTGGCCCAGATGTTGATCAGCAAGTCTCTGGTAGTATCAGGGTGGTTGTGCCCAAGAAATGGTTTAGATCTAGGGTTGTTGTGCCCTAGGTCTAGGTCTAATCAGGCTTAATATGAGGGTTAGGGCTTTCTCAAGGAAGGTCTCTCTACTCTCCTAGGGTTTCTCTTCCAGCCTAAAATTTCAAAAAGTCTCGTCCCCCTAAACCCTCTTTTTTTTCATCCTTTTATGGTCACCCAAAGTGAGTTCATCTGAACGAGGGATTTGTTGGGGTAGAGCTATCACGTAACCAACAAATCCCTTTGTCAAACCAATCTTTTATTTTTTTAAAATTTGGATTTGACCGACGTGGATAGCATCACACGACCAAACCACCCACAAGATAACCCTAACAACATGAAAAATGATAAAAACGTGTTTGGGGAAAAATGAGTGTGGGCGGCACGGATCGTGTCGCCCGGGTGGCACGAGTCATGTCGCCCGGGTGGCATGACTCGTGTCGCCCAAGGGTGGGCGGCGTGCCCAGTGCTACGCAAACCAAAAATTAAAATTTTTTTTTCAGGTATGTTCCTTAGCCTCTTCTAAAGCTATCAGAAAACATTTGGGTCAAAACGGAGTTTTTTACTATTTTTAATGATTTGTTTGGTACAACAGAGCATTTACAAGATGACTTGGGCGACAAGCCCTGTGTCACCTGCGCGGCATGCCGTATGTCGCCCAAACCAAACTTGTCCAAATTGATGTTTTCAATTTGGATGCCTTCTTCATTGTCTTGTGAAGCTCTCAGAGAAATTTTGTGTCAAAACAGATTTTTTTACTATTTTTAAGGATTTGTTTGGTAAAATAGGGAATTTGCAGGATGACTTGGGCGACAAGCCCTGTGTCGCCTGAGCGGCATGCCCTGTGTCGCCCCGAGAATCAAGCTGAGTGTGCCTTAGGTAATCGAGTTTAGATCTTACCTAAGCCTAAACTCTAGAACCAGGAAAAGAAAGTCATCATGTTGGTTACGCAAGGCGATTATGATGACCGCGCCACGGCTGACTCTAAACCGAACCTTCCCAAACCTAGGGACCAGTATGCCATAATCACTTGGAATTTGTAGACACTTGCTTTAAATCTGGCAAGTTTTGTGGTTTTCTTAGACCCTTAGGATAAAATTGGCCTAGTAAACCCAAAATCCATAGGTCACACAATTTACCCTGTGAGCCGGAAATATTCTGCCAGCCCAGAACCCAGCAAATGCATGTTTTGACCCGGAATCCAGTAAATGCGCTGTTTAACGAAAAATCATTAAAAATAGTAACCAAATTAGTTTTAATGCAAATTTTTAGCCCGAAATCGAGACTTACTAGACTCAATGGGTTTTGGTTCAAACCCTGAACTAAGGTAAGCCTAGTCTAGCTCAGAAGGAAACTCTATGCTTTGACGTATGCTAGAACATAGACTACGATCTAGACTAGATGGTGCACGAGTCTCGGCTCGGACCCAGGGTGGGTCTAGGTTAGAACTAGGGTGTGAGCCTGGTTCGGACCTGGACTGAGTTAGGTCCAAGCCTGGGCTTGGACCTAGATGGTTTTGAAACTTAGATCGGATGTGGACCTGGACTGGATCAAGATTGAACTAGGAACAAGCCTTCAGCTCGGACCAAGAGGGGGCCTAGGTTCGGACCTGGATGTGAACCTGGATCGGACCTGGACTAGGCTGGGACAAGCCTGGACTTGGACCCAGAGAGTTTTAATGATCAGACTAGGTGTGGACCTAGACTGGATCAAAGATGAGCCAATAACAAGATTTCAGCTCGGACCAACAGGGGGGCTAGGTTCAGATCTGGGTGTGAACCTGGTTCGGACTTGGGATAGGCTGGGTAGAAGCCTAGACTTAGACCCAGAGAGTTTCAATGATTAGACCAGAAGTGGACCTGGACTAGATCAAAGATGAGCTAGGAACGAGCCTTCGGCTCGAACCAAGAGGGGCCCAAGATTCAGACCAAGCCGAAACCTAATTGGGACCTGGGCTAGGCTGGGTATAAGCCTGAACTTGGACGCAGAAGCTTCAGCTCAGACCAAAAACGGGTCTTGACTGGAATCTAAGATTAATCGATCAGAAATAAGCAACCAAGCAAAACAAAAACGTTAGACCTAGTCTGATTATGGGTAGGATTGGCTTGAGAGTGGGTTCCTAACTACTGTAATGCGGCTAAGCTGATATAAGTTCCGCATAGGTCATGGCTTCCTGTTATAGGATTTTTCCAGGTCCTACTATACGTGGAGTTGCTTTGAGGCAAAGGATTTTGGAGGGGCACTCACAGTTAAAGTTACGCGAATCCCAACCGCCTCGACTCTCAAAGCTGGGTTCCCCTCACGCCATTAACGTGGAATTTGGGGGTTTTCAAAAAAAAAATTTCTGGTTTTCTAGGATTCCTGGTCGATGTGTGCTAGAGTGTGTAAAGAAGCACGCAAATGAAAATAAAGTCAAGCACACAAGCACACAATAAGAAAGAAAACAAGTGAGTGCTCGTCTTTGATCACGCCTAGCGATGCGCGCTTCGAGGTGAAAATCGCTCGAGGCACAATATAAATGGAGGGGTAAGGAACCCCTAAGAATGTATGGTCAAAGCAGTGAAATCAGACACAGTTCGTGTAAGTCGAGCATAACCCAAATCGAGGACGACTCGAATGGGACACGGTTCAAGGAGGGTGCGAGCAGCCCTCGATGTATTTTTTTTAATTTTTTTTATTTTTTTTAAGTTTGATGAAACACAATTAAACTAAGGTGGTGAAAGTAGGAAAAAAATAGTTTCAGTTAAAATTAACAAACTCAAATAGCAAAGAAAAAGTCAGGAGCAGGATAGACTTATCTGAAGAAAAATGTTTTTTTTATATTTTAAAAAAATTTATTTTAAGTCAAAAATTGGTGAACAAGCACAAATAAAGCTCTAGAATAATCCTATGGGGTCGTAGAATTTTTTTGGTACCTCTGTGATAAGGCAGCACAGACCGTGTCGCTTGAGCGGCATAGATTGTGCCGTCGCCCGAGCGGTACCGTTCGTGTCACACCTGTAGGTTGGGCGGCACGAGTCTTGCCAATCAAACAAAAAAAAATTATTATTATTGTTTTTAATATTTTTTATCTTGATGAAATAAGGCTACTGAAACTTTTAGAAGTAGAAAAATCAGACTTTTTGATGAAATAAAATTAAAACAAAGTGAAACAGAACAACAACAGATAGAACAGACCTATATCAAGAAAAATATTTTTTTGGTATTTTTAAAATTTTATTTTGTTCTGAAATTTTGAAAACAGTCACAAAAGAGACCCTGGACCCAGCTTACAAAATTTCAAAAGCATCTCACTTGGGCGACGAGGGGCACCAGAGGGTATGTTGTCCCGGACCTAGGCAACACGATCCGTGTCGCCTAGGCATCTAGTGTGGCCCAAAACATTAATTTTTTTTTATTTTTTTTATATTTTCTTCTTGTATATCTTGATAAAATAATCTTACTGTAAACTTGGAGAAACAGAAAATAAAATAGTTTTTGATGAAAATAAATTAAGATAAAGCGACCTCAAATCTAACAGAAAAATATTTGTTTTGTATTTTTAAATTTTTTATTTTCACCTAAAACTTTGGGAAAAGTAACAAAATGGTACGTAGAACATTCCTACAAAGTTTCAAAATATTTTGAGATTTTTGAAATTTTGATGCTCGAATCACGCTCGATACACCCCATGGTGGGCGCCAAACTATTTACAGCGCAGAATCGAAGCGATATGCAAATGTAGATCACTATGATCTGAAAATTTAAACTCAAAAAAATGAAATTTAAAACAAGTGGTAGAGAAAATGGGAACAATCGAATTCAGATTTGAGGTCAGATCTGCTCATAAACGAGCATATCTGCTCTCAGATCTGTGGCGGAGCCAGCGTGATCCAAATCATTCAAAAAACGATTTTAAAATAATATTTAGATCAAAATAGAATAGAAATGATATGAGAGCAGTAACAGAAGAAAAGGAAGAAGAGAAGATAAAATACCGGATCGGGCTTGTTCGCTTGGGATTCCGGAGCCTTCTGGGGCTTGCCCGTAACAGAACCGGTTCCTCTTGCCCTTCTGGCCCAGATGTCGATCAGAAATTATTTGGTAGATCTAGGGTGGTTGTACCCTAGGTCTAGGTTTTCTTTTTGTTTGGGGTTAGAGTCTCAGGAAGCTAGGGTTTTCTCTCATTTTCTCTCTAGTTTCAATCTCTATCTCTAGGATTTTCTCTCTTCTAGGGTTCTATCCTTCTAAAGTCGCCCCTGTTTCACTCTCCGTACCCCCCTAAATGGTCCCAAAACGTTGCTAAAAGAGGGGTCAAATTCGTTGTGAATGATAAGCATGCTAACAAGGAAATCCTTGGTCAAAAGGTCTAACTTTTGAGGATCCCGGATCTGGGTGGCACGGATCGTGTCTCTTGGGCGGCATGCCCCATGTCGCCCAAGGCTGGGCGGCACGGGTCGTGTCGCTTGGGCGGCACGCCCTGTGTCGCCCAAAACAAATTTTTTTGAAATTGAGGTTTTTCAATTTGCGTGTCTTCCTCAGCCTCTTTTGAAGCTCTCGGAGAAAATTTGTGTCAAAACGGAGTCTTTTACTATTTTTAATGATTGTTTTGGTAAAACTCGGCATTTATACAAATCTGGATCAAAACAAGGTTTCTGCAGGGTTCTGGGCAGGCAAATTGGTTCCGGATCACAAGGTGGGCTATGCGAACTATGGATTTGGGTTTACTAGGTTAAGTGTGGTTCTAAGGGTTCCAGAAACCATAGAATTTGCCTGATTTAAAATGGGATATCTTCAATTCGATGCCGCTTTTCCCTTATAAATGGTAGTGTCTTGGGACATGCGTGTGTGTGCACGGTCTATAGATGTGTTTGGGGTGGTTTGTCATCCATCCCCTAATAAAGTAAAAGGTTTGGTATTTGAAATGCCTCCCTTTTTTATTGGAGCGTCTTTAGTTCCATTACCATGCATGCACAATTCTTTAGGAGACCTTCGCTTTTCTTGGAGGTCATGTGCTCGTTTGGGCGCAGTCTTTGTGCTGTCCTGAGCTGTGGGATTATCATGAAATGCATTAGTGGTTTGGAAGCGGGGTGTGATGGGTCTAGGTCCTAAAAGGCCCGAAGCAGGTGAGAAGATGGGGGTACATTGTTTCTTGCCTCGTTTTGTCATGGTGATAGTTAAATCGCCAACCATGATGTGCGTGAGTGTGTGCGGGGTGGCCTGGTGCCCTCAAACTAGCGCAGGAATTGTCAGGATGCAGTGTGTGGCGACGTGCTAGTACGAGCAGTGCCCTTGTAGAGTGGGGGTGGGGTAACCTTACGGTGGCCCAAAGAGATGGTGGTCTTAAAAGAGCCTACCGAACGAATAGAGGTAGTGGCATTGGGACCACCTTAAAGCTTAGGACTGGCAGAGTGTCATCCAGTAATAGGGTGCGCATGAAAGGAGGTGGTTTTGGAGCCACCAATGCAGCTAACATCAACAAACTTTCTCTTGATATCGAACGAGATGGGAGAAGGGGTTTGAGTACCTTTTCCCCAAGTTTTCCTAGCCTGAACTAGGATAGCAGGCCAGCCAGGCTGCTCGAGGGATGCTTGGGAGAAGTGGATTGCACCGAGTGCTCCCTAAGTGTATGGTCACAAACAAGGGAATGATGAAATCCCCAATTTGGACAAAGAGGAGTGTTTGGATTCCATAACAAATCGGAGAAAGAGAGAAAGGAGATTTTAGTTTGAGAATAATCCGAACCAACTATAGGGTGGTGCATCCCCAGTAAAGTCACCAGTTGGTTGGGGCCTGATTTTCTTGGTGAGAGAAAACCCTCTCTCAAACAACCACGAAGGGTGCGCGCACGATACGCGTTTTAAGTGTGCGCGTGTACTTTTCTTGATGTGAATAAGAACCAACAATGAGATAGATTTTTTGATAATGGCATGTTTAGGTGCTTACCTTGTCATTTGCAGGTTCGGGGATACACCCAGCCAATCACCTTCTTAGAATAGTTACGAAGCCCTACGACTGTTTGCTGGCACGGTTTGGACACAAAATCTCCTCAAACTTTAGCACGTCGTCTCGTTCTTTTGCTACCAAACTTGCAATGTGAATTCTAAGGTACTCTACTGTAATGGTCCACTCGAGTAGGGATTGGCTGGGCAGAGAAAAGATGAAGGAGAAGTGATGACATAGGTCCTTTTATGCGCACAAATTCTGCAAAACTTGGCAATCAAAGTGATCAAAGAATCAAAACTCTTTCGACAACCAACTCAGGATGACTCCACTCAAGTGAGTGAGGGCGAGGGCGTGTATATCTCTCGTAGACAACTCAACTGTACGGAGAGGAAGTTAGAGTGGAGATCTGATTGTTAAAACTCTTGAGACTGCTCTGAGAGGTATGATGTCAAGCGTATGATGGATAGCGGGATACTATCAGTATAGAAGAAGAACTCAAGAAAAATGAAGGGAAGAAAGGGGTTACGAGATGCTGAGGTTACACATGGTCGCAGATCTGTATGAAACAGTGAGTAGTATAGGAGAGAAGCAACGAGACTATAGATTTGTTGTGGTCATGCTCAAAGTAAGGATGGGAAGAGGAAAAAAGGAGAGAATGACTGGACCGCAGCTTTGTTGCGGTTCCGAGTTGCTATGAGGAAGAGAATAATCCAATAAGAGACGAGGTCATAGGTGCTGGAGCTCCGAAACATGTCACATGGCAAAGGGGAGAAGGGCGCAGAGAGAGAGAGACGGGGTCATAAGTAGTGTGGCTCTGAGACTAATCGGGAACCTTGTTAAGAATAAGGGCAGGTATCCAATTAGTGAGAGAGGAATTTTGGATGTGAGGTGGGGACCAACCTCACCGGGGTCTGTGACTTACTCAGGCTGACTCGCGTGGGCGCCCTCTTAGATCATGATGGAATGCCCCCCAGCTACTTTAGCTGGTTTGGAATCGCCTCCTTTAACATGCAATCTCCTTGTTTTTCTTCACAACGCTACTATGGTTAATTTGCAAGACAAGTGGGCTGAAGGGCCCACCCATGTCTTAGAGAAATGCACATTCATGTCGTTAGAAATGTGAGGGGTTAGAGTGATAAAGTGGAAGGTACGAACAAAGGTCGCAGAGAGAAGAAAACTTGATGAAGGGATGAGATTAGGTTGATAGCCGAACAGTGATCGACTCGGAATAGTACAAAGAAGGGCATGGTACTCAGAACCAGCACGACGACAATACTACTCGAAATCGAGGCCGATGTGGTGGTGCTAAACAAGGTTAACTGTCGATTAGGTGAGAAGAGGTGAGAATGAAGAGAAGGCACGAGACGGAGAAGGGATAGTGTCCCGTTGGCGCTAGGCATTACCACCCACGACCAAGGAGTAGTAGTCTCACGGCCCTTTGATGGCACTAAACACTACTGCTCACGGCTTGAGTGGGAGCAGGGAACTACGGATGGCGCTAGACATCGTCATTGGCAACACAAGAAGACAGCACCCACCTGCACCGGCGGCGATAGCTTCTCGTGAAGCACGCGGTGATAGCCATTTGGGAAGCGTGTGATGATAGTTCTCATGAGGAAAACAGCGATAAGCGTGAGATGCAACACGTGAAGGAGGTTGGCAGACGGCTATGAGCACCGAGCATGTGAAGGAGGCTCGCGGACGGCGATAGGCACCGCGCAAGCAAAGGAAGCACCGCGCACGCAAAGGAAGCTTGCTAGGGATAGCTGGTCGTAATGGGGTTTGACTCATGCTGAGGTGTCGGTGCGATGAGACCCACTGGGGATTAAAGGGGTAGGTGCGACCCCCCTGATGTCTTGTCATATACCTAACTTCACTGGGGTGTTAATTAAATACACCTAGCAAAGAGGTGGTCCCTCTTACGGTTATGTGCATGGACTATTTGTCGTGCTGTGCATTACAGTTTTTAGGGTCTTGTAGCTCGAACCATGGCTACGTAGTTTTAAAGTCATGCAGCTAGGACCATGTAGTTTAAGGTCGTGCAACTAGACCTTCACTAAAGTTTAGAGTCATATAGTTGGACCATAACGCTAAGTCTTTTAATGTCATGCGGCCAGGACATGCACTATAGTTTAAGGTCATACAGCTGGACCATGGTCGTGCAGTTTAGAGTCGTGCAATGATGACTGTGCAAGTTTAAGGTCGTGCAGCTAGACCTTCGCTATAGTTTAGGGTCATATAGTTTGGACCATGCAGTTTAGGGTAGTTGTGCAATATAAGGTCATGTAATGCGGACCATGGTTATGCAGTTTAAAGTCATGCAGCACAGACTAAAGTTGGTGAAGGAATGTGACTCCAGCGAATGAACTTCCTGAGGAGGCAGGACAATGGTCTAGGTGGGATGTCATGGCATGATCACGGCACTAAGTGTTGGATGGCGCACGCAGCATTAGGCCTAGATGTTGTGCACACGGCGTTAGGCCCCTTGGTGAGGGGCATGATGATAGCCCTTTGACGAGGCGCTTGGCGGCGACTTCTTTGACGAAGGGCACGACGACGGCTTCTTTGACGAAAGGCACGGGGCGATGACTTCTTTGACGAAGGGCACGGAGTCGGCTTCTTTGACAAAGGGCGTGGCGACGACTTCTTTGATGAAGAGCGCAATGATATCTTTTTCGGGTCTCGGGCATGACCGGCCCTGACCCGGTCTTATTGCCGTCAGGAGCTGGGGACTAAAATGTCATTTTAGATTTGTGAAGGGCAGTTTGTGGCACTGCAGAGTATAAAAAGGGGGACCATTCTACTATTTTACCGAAGGGTAAAATGGTTAAAGAGTTTCTAAAGAGAGAGAGAGCCTGAGCCTATGACAAGAGACTTCCGACGAGAGTTTTCCAACCAAAGTTTGCAACAGACAGGCTTTCAAGAGTTTTTTTTAGGCGAGCTTGAGCAGGTTGTGAGCTTCATACCGTGCTTGCGAATTCTTTGGGAGAGTGTCAAGGCTTTCTGAGGGGGAAACATAGCTTCTCATAGCCTTAACTAGATTTGCAGTGGTGCTGTTGTCGGGGGTTTGGGTGTTCTTTCGATAGTCCTGCAGCTGGAGGGGAGGTTGCAGAGAAGTCAGGGGAGCTGACGGTCCTTTGGTTTTGGAAGAGAAGAAGAAGGAGCAGCAGTGGGCTCGCCGAAAACTCAATGGAATTCTGGTGGGTTCATGGCGAGCTACTGAAGTTAGAAAATAGGGAGAATAGAGACCCACAAGGCCACAGGGAGACTTTCTGTGGAATTTGGTGGTTTTTTTTATTTTCCTAGCTATTAGCAAGGGGAAAGAACAGCGTCAATGGGGTTTTCCAGCCAGTAGAGGGAGTTTCCGGTGAAAACCTGAAGGGTTGCAGGGCTGCAACGGTCGGGAGGCGAAAGGTCGTGGGAAGGCTGACCGTCACCGAGGGGTAATAATTTTGGGGAAACTGAAGAAGGACAGGGGTTAATGCCCCTTGGGAATTGGGGACGGTGGGAACAGAGGGACAACAAGGGCATGCGCATCGTTATCGCATGCAGCGCTGCTCTCGCATGTCTCTAGGCGGCATACGACGATAGCCACGCTCGGGAGCAAGCCGCTCAAGACAATGGTCTCACGCAGCATTGGTCTGCTCGTGCTAATGGTAGCGCGCAACGTTGAGCTACTCACGGCAGTGGTCACCTGTGGCACTGAGTCATATGCGACGATGATCTCGTGTGGCATTGAGTTGCGTGCGGTGACGACCATGGACGGGGATGCCTTTGGGGACCAAGAGTGATGGCAAATGGGAGGCCATGCCGCTGTGGTATGTTGAAAGCCAAGTCCTCCAGTATAATAGTGAAGTCCATGTTGTTTTGGAGGTAGGAAATCCATCATGGATCTGCTCTTTGGCAGCTGGCCATGCTCTGTCAGATGAATTGAAGCTGACTCAGGAATGGTTGGCTTCTTCTTTTTGGCCTGTAACCATCCTCTTTGGTGGTTTTGCTTCTTCTTCATGAGGAGGGCATTTCTTCGGTGGTTTTGCTTCTTCTTCATGAGGCGAGCACTTCCTTTTGGCCTGTAACCGTCCGCTTGCCCTCAGATGCAAGTGCTTTGTTCTGTGGCCTTGTAATCATCTACTTATCCTCAGATGCAAGAGCTTTGTAACTTCCCTAGTAATGGGCTTTTGATTGTAGCTTGTAACTCTTTTTAATGCAATGAAAGAAATGAACTTCTTTTGAGCTAGCTTAATATTCTTCTTTTCCATTTTTTTTCTTTTTACTGTACGCACCGCATTTTAGGGGTATAATCAGGGATAGTACTTCTTTAGGTATCTTCCATTGATAAGGGGCATTGCCTCTCCTCCTTCCAAGTTTGCCAGTATATAAGCCCCGTTTGGTGTGACCTTCTTTAGTATGAACAGACCTTCCCACTTCGGTTCGTACTTTCCTTTGCGGTACCCATGCATGACAATCAGTCTCTTGACTGCTAATACTAGGTTCCCACGAGCGAATGAGAAAACCTTGAAAGACTTGTCAAAGGCTCTCTTCATTCTTCCTTGATTAATCTCGAGGTTCTGCTGGGCCTCTAGTCTCTTTTCATCAAGGGCATCCAACTCCTGATAACGGAGCTTGACCCTCTTATCATCGGTTAGTCCCTGATGTATAATGACACGAAGGGAAGGTATTTGAACTTCGAGGGGTAAAACTGCCTCACCTCCATAGATCAGGGAATAAGGAGTAAAGTTTGTAGCATTGTGGGTGGTGGTGCGATAAGCCCACAATCAGACAATTTCTTGTGCCAATTCTTCCTTGACTTTGAAAATGACTTTCGGAGCACCCCACACAGGGTTTTGTTGAACGCCTCAGCTAACCCGTTGGCACGAGGGTAGTACATGGTCGAGTATTTCCACTCGAAGACAAACTGGTTGACTAGGAGATCAACATGATGGCTTCTTAACAGAGGGCTATTATCAGAGATTATTCGATCCGGAACCCCGAACCAATATATAATGTGGTGACACACAAAGTTGGCCACAGCGGTCCCTGAAACCTGCTTGAGAGGGACCGTTTCAGCCCACTTGAAAAAGTAATCTGTCGCTATTAGAATGAAGGCGTGATCCAAGGCAGAAGGAGGGTCGATGGGTCCTACAATATCAATACCCCACTGGGAAAAGGGTCAAGATGTCACTATAGGATGGAGTGGCTCCGAAGGCTGATGAATGAGGCTTGAGTGAATTTCGCACATCTGGCATCTTTAGCATAGTTTTGGATGTTAGCAACCATTGAAGGCCAGTAATAGCCGAGTCTACATATGCATTCGTAGAGCATGGGGTTGGACTGATGCAGCTCATAGATACCTGAATGCACTTCTTCGAGTACTTTGCTTGCTTCTTGTGTGTCAACACATCTGAGGAGAATTCTATCAAATGATCAACGAAAGAGAACATCCCCATCGAGAAGGGTGCACTTGGTAGACATCTGTCGTATGCCGTTTCATTCTGCTCAATCCTCAAGCAGCCTTCCATGCTTTACGAAATTCAGGTTCTCGCTACTCAGCCTCTGATTCTTTACGTAGAGATATTTCCTGCTCTGCCTTAATGACATCCTTGGCTGCAAGGAGTGCTTCGAATGGGTAAGGTGGGCATTCAGGGAAGACATCCCTCCCATCATCTGCATCAACTTCAGTTCTCAAGTCGACATGCCTCCATTCTGTTACCCAGACTGGTGTGAGCTCTGCTGAAGACAGTTGAATGGTGGCCCCCAGCTCTGAGAGCGCATCGACCTGCAAGTTTAGCCTTTTAGGGATATGACTCTAGGAAAAATCATCAAACTGGGCCATGTAAGTTTTGGTCGTGTCTTGATAAGGCTTGAGAGTATCCTTCCTTACGTCATAAATCCCTTTAAGCTGCCGAATAACAAGCTCAGAATTGTCATAGATGTTTAGCTGCCCCAGGTCTAGCTCTTAGGCGATCTCCAACCCGATTATGAAGGCCTGATATTCGGCTTCGTTATGGGAAAATGCCTCTGCCAGTGAGAAGGATAGAGGAATCATTCCACCATCGAGGGTCAGGAATACGACTTCAGCTCCTCCTCTATCAGACTGGAATGCTTCGTCGACGTACATCTCCCAAGGCTGAGTGAGTGTCGCACAAAAAACTTCTTCATCCGGTAGATCACTTGACAGGGGAGATTACGAAGGGACTGGATGAGCCTCGCTGCTAGGGCTTGATCGGATCAGACTTTGAGATTAACCTGACCTTGTGGCAGAGCAAATAATGACGGAGCTTCTATACCGCGAAGATCAGGGCTAGGCACATCTTTTCAATGGGGGGTAATTCTTTCCCACTCCATGCATCCTGTGGCTGAGATAATATAGTGCGGTTTCTTTCCCTCCATCATTATTCTGTGCTAGGAGTGCTCTGAGTGACTCTTCAAGAGCTGTCGCGTATAGGATGAGAGGCTTTCCCAACACTGACGTAGAGAGTACTGAAGGATTCAACAAGTACTGCTTGATGTCGTCGAGTGCAACTTGGCACGCCTTATGCCATATGAAGAAAGTGTCCTTCTTTATGACATGTGAAAAGGGCTTGCATTGTCCTGAGAGGTTTGAGATGAACCTCCGAATGTAAGAGAGTTGTCTTTGAAGAGATCACAATTCATGGAGAGTCGTAGGAGGTGTCATGTCCTGAATGGCCTTGATTTTGATTGGCTCAATCTCCAGCCCACGGTACCTCACGATGAACCCTAAGAATTTTCTTAAGCATACACCAAAGACGCATTTCAAGGGATTCATCTTGAGTTGGTGACGCCGCAGCCGTTCAAATACTTTCTTGAGGTTCTGTACGTGAGTGTCCTTTGCTTCAGACTTCACCACCAGGTCATCGACATAGCACTCAACCTCCTTGTGGATCATATCCTTGAAGATGGTCGTCATGGCTTGTTGTACTTGGCACCGACATTCTTTAACCCGAAAGGCATCATAGTGTAGCAAAAGACACCTTTTGGGGATAAAAATGCAGTGGCCTCCTCATCTTCTGATGTCATCCTGATTTGATTATAACCAGAATATCCATCCATGAAGGAGAAGATTGAGCAATGAGTCGTGGAATCAACAAGCATCTCGGTGAACGATAGGGGGAAGTTGTCCTTGGGACAGGAGGTATTCAAGTTGCAGAAGTCAATACAAACCTTGATTTAGCCATTCTTCTTCTTGACTGGGACGACATTCACCAGCCATCTTGGGTATTTGACTTCTCATATGAATCCAGCTTGCCTGAGCTTGTTTACCTCAGCATCGATCTACATCTTGAGGTCGGGTCTAAAAATTCTTGATTTTTTTTTCATGGGTTTAACGGTTGGATCCATACCGAGGTGATGGACAGTAATTTCAGGGTCTAGGCCAGGCATCTCATGATAATGCCAGGCGAAGATGTCGCGGTTTGCTCACAAGAGGAAGATGTAATTTTCTTTCTCTTCTGAAGTCATTTTTGCCGATATGAACGTGGGCTTTGAATCTGCTTCATCCTATAAGTTTATCTCTTCGAGCTCGTCAGCTGTGGCCTGACCACCTTCTTCCCACTCTTCCGAAGCATCTTCTAACTCTTCGTCTGGGCATTAGGAAGCTTCTCATCAATCTCGAGTGTGGAGACACACGATCCTGACATTTCTACTTCGAGGAGAGGCCCAGCGTGAGAGACGATTTTTAATCTCTAGCCAAAGTAAGGAATGAAGGGGTCGGCATTGAACGGGGAGTCTATGAACTTGCGACTGTGGTCGCTCGGTACTTGCCCGAGTTGGGTGACACTTCATGAACCTAAATCATGTGACAGGCCTCATGAGAATAGGATCTTGAAGATGGCTCGGTCTTGGCTTGGAATGTCAAGGTGTCAGCGGCTGTCAAAAATCTAGCAGCTCGGGCCAGCATCTCTCTGAGGAGCTTTTGTTGCGACCTGCTGAGGCTGGTGCCTTCGAGCTCTCTGTTTAGAGCGTCAAAGTCTGGACACTATCAAGGTGCATCTATGGAGAAATAGAAGAGGAGGGAGGAGAAGAAGAGTTAGAATGTTTTGGGCAGCCTTTTACGTCATCGCCAGAATTGGACATGTACAGGGGATATTTTATGTCTTGCCCCGGCTCCGACTGTTGAGGGGTGCTTTTAGTGTCACCTATTTTGGATGATTGCTAGGGGTATTTTAGATCTTGCCCCGGCTTTGACCATTGTGGGGTGCTTTTAGCATCGTCACTCATATTGGAGGGATCCTAAGCTGTTGGTGACTCAGGGACGTCCTCCTTATTGGACGAGAGGTTAAAGCGAGTTGTGCTTGGGATGAAATCCTATAAAGTTCGTAGTGGAGGAAGAGGCTTGAGAAACTCTTCCTCGACTGGTGGTTGAGGGATGGGATTCCTTCGACAGACTGACTTAAGTGCTCGTCGTCTCCTTCTGAACCCTTGAGGAAGCATTTGGTCTGGTTCATCAGGTTGGTGAGTAGTCCCGGCCTGGTTGACTGCCTCATGTTTTAGGGATTTGAGCCTACTTCGCTCATGGTAAACTTCCCAGGGCTGAGAATTCGAGGGCCCTGAAGAGTCCAGTTTATGGTCAAAGGGTACCTGTAGCAGGGTCTCCTCTTGGACAGGAGAGACGGATTGGAGTGGTCCAGTAGAACGACGTAGATGATGTGGCCTTCTTGTACCTTCTGAGTGACTATAGCTTCAAACCCAGAGCATTCTTTTAACTCGTGGCCCCATACTTAGTGATATGGGCACCAGAGGTTTTTCGTACCCTGGGCAAGGTGCTTAGGCTGCCTGGCGGGCTTGGGAGTGACAAGACGCGTTTGGAGCATTACCTCGAAGAGGGCCTGTAGAGGGTCTGGCTCAGTACTTCCCGAGGCTTGCGTCCGGAATACTTCTTGCACTGGCAGAAGAGGGACTTGAGGGCGCCCTTCTGAGTTACCATGAGCTTCCTGGCATTGCTGCATCTTCTTTGCCAAGAGTTCGTGGAAGCCAGTGCATTCGCTTATGTCATGGCCTCATATGAGGTGATACAAGCACCAAAGGTTCTTAGTTCCTAGAAGCAAGAACTTAGGCTGCCTTGTCAGCTTCAGTGTGTTGTGCCCCTCTTTGAGCATTATGGAGAATAGTGCATGGAGGGTAGTGGGTGCCTCCTCATCTTCATTGATCATCACTATGCGGGAGCCCTCAGTGGTCCCAAACACTTTCTTTAACTCTTCAAGCTTTATCTGACCCTTGTTAATAAGGGCTTCGATAGTGTCGTTGAGTTTATAGAAGTCGTGAGTGGGGGGGTCG
Source organism: Amborella trichopoda (assembly GCF_000471905.2). Next base: position 1,395,410 of record NW_006494719.1, read on the forward strand.
CCTACTTTCTTGTGATAGCCGCAATACTTCTCATTCATCTCTTGCCCAACCGGCTCTAGGGTGTTGACCTCCGGTAGCTGGAGCATGTTCTGTTCTAGCAGCAGTCAAAGTAGTGCAGGAGTCCACTCCTTATCGAAAGGGTAAACTTTATTTTGGTGTTGAGTCCAAAAGTTACTTCGACTAGCATTTTTAGGAGACGAGACCTTATTGTAAGACTACTATTTGCCCCCGGCCTGAAGCGTTAATGCCTTAGAGAGGTCCAGGTTTTGGGGGACGGGTTCTTGGTGCCAATCGTGACTGCCGCACTGATTAGCACCTTTTACGGGTTGCCCCGAATGTTGGAGCAAGAATTCGAATCGAAGGGTTGCTGATGAGATCTGTCATGGTGCTTAGACAGGCCCTCAAAACGAAATGCTTTAGTGATGAGCACTGACATGGAGGGTGGATTGGAGGCCTAAACATGAAGGGCGATCTCGGGAAGAATGTTTCGTATACAGGTCTGAACAACTTCTTTTTCGGTCATGGGGGTAGCATGAAAGGTTGCCAGCTCTCTCTATCGAGTGATGAACTTGTCAACCGGCTCACCAGGGTCTTGTGTCAGAGTAAGGAGCTCAATGGTCTCTATGTTCCTTTGGACTTTGTAGAAGAGTTGGCAAAACAACCGCTCCGTTTCCTACCAGGTGTGCACCGAATTTGGAGGTAGCAGAGCCCACTGGAAGGCTAGCCCTTTGAGAGTCTCGATGAACTGATGGACGAGGAGTTTCCCTTCAATCGTCGTCTCTCGACAGGCCGCATGGAATTGGGCAGTATGCTGGTGAGGAGACGTGGTACCATTAAACAGGGGGAGTTTTCCTTTTTGATAGTTTGGGCAAAACGACACCTGGTCAATGTACGAAGGGTACGGCTTTTGGTAGAGGGGCACCTCTTGCATGCCTGGGACCTTGTTCTTGAGGCTATGAGAGACCATGGCATCTATATAAGTTTGGGAAGCCCCTCAAGAGGCAGAGCTGTCTTGGGAGACCAGTGGGGGAGTTTGCCTGGGAACTGTGTCTTCGCAAGACAGGGAATCAGTCTCGTGGTGAGAAGAGGCGGCCCTAGAGGCTTCTAGGCGTTCCATCTTTTCGAGGATGGAGTGCACCATTACCTCAAACCTGTTCAACCTTTCTTCTTGGGCGTCATCCGGATCATTGATCACCATGACACTGATCATTTCTTTTGGAAGGTCAAAGCTAAGTGGAACAATGGACTGTCGAGATTGGCAAGTCAGGCATGGCAAGTCAGTCTGCAGCCTTGTATGCCAATCTTGTGATGACCAGTTCTCGATGGTCTTGGGACCGTGGCTGCTTGTTAGTAATGACCCAGCAATACTCTTGGACATGCTCAGGTTCTGAAGTTTGCAGAGGGGAAAAGAGATTACAAGGCAGGAGGTCTCCGAGAGTAATGACCTCAGCTGCCTTGGAGGCCTCTCTGGTCATGATCTGCTTGCCTCTCTTATACTTAATCTTGAGGGTACTGTGGACTTCACCCCAGAATTGGGCCTGAGGTTTAGACTGCCCCTCTTTTCTTGAACATGAGAGGGTTGTGTCTATTAATTGGAGTAGGGAGTGCGGGCCAAGGACAGAAGGCTTCTGTCAGACATCAAGCTGCTGCTCCAAGTCCCTTTGTGAGGCCCGGATGCGCAGCTGACCTGAGGCCCGGATGCGCAGCTGACCTGAGGCTGACTCAAGATGGTACTCTTAGGGAAAACCTTTGAATACCAGGTTTCCAGGCGCTTGCTTGATGAAGGAAGAGCATCATAAGAAGGAGCTGGTTCACTACTCCGCCTGAGTAGGGAGTGAGGAGGAGCCTGTAAATTTGGTGCATGTGCACCTTTAGGGTTAGCCGTCCGAGTGACTTGGCGGTCCACACGAGCTCTGTCAACGGGTTCGAACATGGAAGGTCGAGACCCACGAGCTTGTGTTTGTGAGGGAAGGGGTAGGAGCCTATCTCTCACAGGGTGAAGCTGTGTGGTGAGAGGTGGGACGAAGCTGTCAACCCTCTGGCGCTCGAGCTGACATAGAACTGGCGTTGCCCCGAGATGTGGGATGCATGATGCGCACAGGGTTTGGCCCAAGAAGGCCTAGCCTTGAACGCGAGTTCGAGGCAGCGTGACAGTCGCCCCGAGGTGTGGCTCAAGTAGATGGACCACGAGCCGTCAAGTGTGTGCATGGGGTGGAGACCTTAGGATCTCCGCCTTTGTGTGCCAAGCCTCCATGTGTAGAGGCTCGGGGTAGTAAAGGTGTTCGGGGGGTAGCCTTGAGGCGACCCTCAGAAGCGACGGCAACCTGCTTACTTCTCGCGAAGTGGATAGGGCTGCTTTCCGGCATACCTCAGCAAGTCCATCCATCTTCTTTGCCTCATGTTCAATTCTTTCTGAGAGAATAAGTACTTAAGGTTCTTATGGTCGGTAAACATTTTAAATTGGATCCCATATAGATAATGTCCCCAAATTTTTAGGGTGAAGACCACGGCTGCTAATTCCAAATCGTGTATGGGATAGTTTTGCTGATATGGCTTTAATTGTCTTGAGGCATAGGTTATGACCTTGCCCGGTTGCATCAACACACATCTCAGCCCTTTGTGTGAGGCATCAGTATAAACTACAAAATCTTCATTTCCTTTGGGCAAGGTCAGTATCAAGGTCGTAGCCAATCTCGTCTTCAGCTCTTAAAAACTTTGCTCACAAGCATCTGACCACACAAACTTTACTTCCTTCTGGGTTAGGGGAAGTGCTATTTTTGAAAAACCTTTAACAAATCTTCTGTAATAACCCACTAGTTCTAGAAAGCTGTGAACTTCTGACACATTTGTTGGTCTTCCCCATATAAACACATCCTCAATTTTGCAAGGCATAATTGCCACCCCGTCCTTGGAAACAATATGCTCGAGGAAAGCCATGCTCGGGAGCCAGAATTCACTCTTACTCGAGGAAAGCCACGATTGGGAGCTAGAATTCACTCTTTCTTAACTTGGCATATAACTTCTCAGACTTTAAGGTCTTGAGGACCATTCTTAAATGTTGTTCATGCTCATTCATACCCTTTGCATACACCAGGATATCATCGATAAAAAACACTATAAAGTTATCCAGGAAGGGTCTAAAAACTCGGTTCATCAAATCCATAAAGACAGCTGGTGTATTGGTCAATCCAAATGGCATCACCAGGAGTTCGTAATGACCATATCGAGTCAGGAAGACGGTCTTAGTAACATCCTCTTCCTTAACTCGCAGCTGATGATAACCTAACCGGAGGTCAATTTTAGAAAATACTTGGGCCCCTTGATGTTGATCAAATAAGTCATCAATTCTGGGTAATGGGTACTTATTATTTATCGTAACCTGATTCAATTGTTTATAATCAATGCATAGTCTCAAAGATTCATCTTTCTTCAGAATTGGTGCACCTTACGGTGATACACTAGGTCGGATGAACCCTTTATCCAATATATCTTGTAATTGCTCCTTCAGTTCTTTTAATTCAGCTAAGGTCATCCTTTAAGGAGCTTTAGAAATGGGAGCAGTACCAAGGGCTACTTCTATTTCAAATTCTATCTCCCTTACCGGAGGCAGAGAAGTTAACTCTTCAAGAAAAACTTTTGGATATTCTCTCACCACCAGTATCTCCTCTAACTTAAATTGGGCACCCCTATTTTCCACTCATAAGCCAGATACCCAACACATCCTTTGGCTAACAAGTGGAAAGCTCGAAGGGTCGAGATAAGGTGTAGAAGGGAAATATCCTTAATGCCCACAAAGTTCAATACAAGCTGATTCAGGCATCTAAAAGTTACAGTTTTATCATGACAGTTTACCATAGCATGATGTGTGAACAACCAGTCCAGGCCCAAAATAATGTCAAAATCTTGAATGTCTAAGAGTATCAAGTTTATAAGTAGAACATGCCCTCAAGCACAACCCCACAATGTTTAAATATATATTAGTCTCTAAAGATCCCCCCATGGGTGTGCATACAACCAAAGCCCAATCAAGCTGCTCAGATTTAACATTCACGTGGCATGCAAAATGTGGTGGAACAAAAGAGTGGGAAGATCCAGGATCAATTAAAACTCTTGCTTCAATTCCACAAACAGAAAGCGTACATTGGATAACGGAGGTCGACGCCTTAGCCTCTTGTTCTGTCAAGGTGAATACCTGACCTTGAGTCCTCAATCGGTCGTCTGGTCCTTTGACTGGACAGTCCTTCACCAGATGGCTTGGTTTTCCACAACGAAAGTAAGCCCTGGTCTTTCTAAAGTACTTAGCTACCGTATGATTACCCAGACCACATTGAGGGTAGATTGGGTGTCGGTTGCCCCTTACATCACTCAGGAAAGCCCTCTGGATCTTGACACCACCCTGATCATTTCTCCCCTTCAAATCTCTCCTTGGAGGTAGTCGGGCTTTCGTCTTAAAATTCTCAGGCTGTGCGACACCCAATCTCCCTTCTCTCCTTGCTCAAAAGTCTTCGCAATCCCTTTCTATCTTCAGGGTAAGATCCACCAATGGGGAGAAGGTCTTGACGTTAGCCGAAATTATCCTCCCCCTTATATCAGGCCCAAGGCCCCTCTCAAATTTATTAGCTTTTCGCACCTCTATGTCAAGAATATGCAGCGCATATCTTGAGAGCTCAGAAAAAATTTTCGCGTACTTCTCTACAGACATCTTTCTCTATTGTAGCTCAATAAATTCTACTTCTTTTCTTTCCCCTACAGAGTTGGGAAAATACTTCTCATAAAAGGCTTCCAGAAAATTCTCCCAAGTGGTTACAATTCCTCACCTCTCCCGTGACTGTTTTATTGAGCTCCACCAATGCTCAGCTTCTCCTTCAAGCATAAAAGTACTCAGCCTCACCTTCTGCTTATCTGTACAATTTAGAACTTCAAAGATCTTTCCTACCTGCCTTCTTTTTTCTCTCAGCCTTTTCTACTCTCTCTCAACCTTCTCTACTCCCCCATGCCCCACAAAGTTTGGAGTTGCTAGCGTCCTAAATCTTTCTATCAAACTACTATCACTCTGCTCAGGGGCAGGGGTAGGGGCAGGGGCAAGGGTAGATGGCACTAGCATTGATTCTCTCATCATTTGTGTCATAGCCCGTAAGGTTCTGAAAAATTCACCGAAGGCCTCGGTGTTCTCGTTACTTAAACTCGTATTGTTGGCACGAGTCCTCGGCATCTTTAACCTAAAACACAAGCACCCAATTACTAGCCTATTAAAGAACTATCCTAAAGACACTTTTAAAACTTTATAGGCCAAGAATCTTATCCTGGCTGCTCTGATATCATAAACTGTGATGACCCCGCCCCCAAACCCCATACCGTACATGTCGGAGGGCAACAAATTGCAAGACTGCAACATGAGGTGAGTGGCTCAATTTATAAAAACACGGAATCAAGAGCAAACCATGAAATAAAACTAAAATCCAATCATTGGGACAGGTAAAAGTCCAAAAGCACAGCCATTCATTGACATCTAATATCCAAAATTTTCTTACAATTTCTCCAAGGCACTAATGGCCCAAAAATACAAGGTTAAATATAAACATCATAATTGCATAATCACTAAATACATATTAGGAAAATCTTCTGAAGGCAACTCCACAAATCTTCAAGCTTCAACCACCCAAACACAGAACAGGTACCCACATTTAGATCAGAGACTAACACTCTTCACTCTACAGTCATGGGAGTAAAATGGAATTAGCTAACAACCCAGTAAGCAGTTCTACACCATTACATTCCAACTTTAAAAACAGTGATAACATTAAATAGTGCCCACTAATTTATAGAGGTATCAAGAAAATTTCCTCTATCCCTTTAACACATTCACAATGCAAGGATAAACACAATTCAATTATCAGGAACATGCAGTGCATAAATCATAAATCATTTCATTTTTAGCGGACAGTAAGATTAACAGTTCACAGTTTATGCAGTGAAAGCTAGAGAAGCCTACTTTTGAAATAGAAGTTCCATTGATCAGGTCAAGTCAATCCTATAGCATGGAACCTCTACCCTCGTTCAAGAGGGAGGACAATGACAAGTGGGTGAACCACATCGTAATGCCCTCATACACACACACGTCCACAACGCACTTTAGGGTATTCGATAGGCAGTGGCCTTACAAGACACGACCCTCTCCTTATGCCTTTCTGACGAGAGAGCGTTACACTACCATTGGGTGTCCCAATGCATAGTGCCCATAACAATTGGGGGGAAAGCAACCCACCCTATTATCTAGTTTTACTTCCCGACCCCATTCCTATAATTGGGGTCGAGGTACAGTCCAATCAGCAGCCAGCAGAGCAGTATGCAACCACTAATAGATGACCCATTCCATGATGGTCAAAAGAACAGTATCTCATAGTATAAACAATATCACATTACCTACTACCGAAGGATGGCCCATTCCATAGTGGTCAGAGTCAGTGTCAGTTTCATGATCATAGTACAACAACATCCACTACCAATGGGTAGCCAAATGCGTAGAGGTCAGTATCAGTTTGGCTTATCAGAATCGCAATATCATATTCACAGTGTCACAGTGTGATATTCACAGTATCACAGTGTCATATTCATGGTTCGTATTTCCTGCAATTTCAGACAGTGACGTTCGATCATAATTAGGGTCGTAACTTTAATTCCGTTTTGAATTTGGAGGTGGTTTTCAAACCAATTTTATACTAGACACACCTGTATTTCAACTAGGGGTAGTTTGAAGGTAATTGGACGCTATTTGGTCCTTTAAAGGTTTAAGAAAATGGAGGTTCACTAGCTGTACCCTGCTGTGCTTGGGAGGCAGCGACATATCCTTCTTCGTGCCACTATAACTTTCAATTCGTGAGGTATTTTAAGATAATTTTTAAACCAAAGTTTAATCCACGACACGTATCGTTCCATCAACGGAAATTTGAAAGCATTTGGACTCCCATTTGGTTATTCAAAGATCTGTGCCCACTAAAGTAATGGTTCTGAGTTTTATTAAAAGATGTCCACAGTGACAAACCTTTATAAATAGTTGTGTAGCCTTCAATCTAGGAAGAATTTCGAAATAATTTCTCATGAAAGTTAACACTTGCTTAGATATATTTCAAATGGCAGTGGTTTGAAAGAAAATAGACTTCATTTAGTTAGTCAAAACCAATGGCAACAGCAGTGACGGTAAAATATCTAGGGAGAACAGCCAACAGTGGCATACTTATATATTTTGGTACATAACTTCACTTTTGTAAGGAATTTCAGCAATGGGCACACATGAAAAATTTACTAGACTCCCATATTTTCTAGTGGAATTCATTTGAGGTCAATTGGTCCTCATTTGGCTGTTCAAAAGGGCTCTTACAAAAACATTTATGTTCTTGGAATTTCACAATAACACTTTACATGCGTCAAGAACATGTTCCATAACCTTCAATTCTTAGTGAACAACATCATAATAATTGTTCCTTCACAATATACACAAATAAACATACAGTTCTACAGAATATGTAAGCCATACATTCATTTTTCAGTACCAAAATTCATCATAGAGCAAAGGCACTAATTTTGGTTAAACAATGCATAGGAATCACTACAATACATTCATTTTTTATTACTCATATTGTAGACAATCAATTTCATGTATTCTCATGGCAATAGTGCAATTGTGGTGGACCCACTTACTCAAACAGCAATGGTGCCCTCCAAATCTTTTTTTATAGTCTTCTTCAACTCCAACAATGGCTGGTCCACTAATGAGGTAGAGAACTTCACCAAGTTTTGTCTTTGAGAGAGAGAGAGATGAGGAAGAAAAGAAGTGGCAAGTGAGTGGGAGGGGAAGGCTTAAGTACTGCTGGCTGGGTCGTGGCCCAAGGCTAGAAAAGTGGCAAGCACCACACATGGGTGGCAGCCCAAGGCTAGACAAGTGGCAAGCACCACACATGGGTGGCAGCCCAAGGCTAGACAAGTGGCAAGCACCACACATGGGTGGCAGCCCAAGGCTAGACAAGTGGCAAGCACCACACATGTAACAGAACAAGTGGCGTGTGTGGCAGCATATATATGGCAAGTGGCAATCTTGTTCATGCACGCCGGTAACACAAAAGGCACTAACACAAAAGGCAATAACACAAACGGCGACAACACAAACGGTGATAACACAAAAAGCGATAACACAAACGGCGATAACACAAAAGGCGAAAACACAAAGGTGATAACACAAAAGCCAGTAACACAAAAGACGATAACACAAAAGGCAATAGCACAAACGGCGATAACACAAAAGACGATAACACAAAAGGCGATAAAACAAAAGGCAATAATACAAACGACGATAACACAAAAGGCGATAACACAAAAGGTAATAAGACAAACGACGATAACACAAACTGAGATAACACAAAAGGCGATAACAGAAAAGGCAATAACACGAAAGGCTATAACACAAACGGCGATAACACAAAAGGCGATAACACAAAAGGCAATAACGCAAACGTCGATAACACAAAAGGAGATAACACAAAAGGCGATAACACAAAAGGCAATAACACAAAAGGCGATAACACAAAAGGCGATAACACAAAAGGCGATGACACAAATGGCGATAACACAAAAGGTGATAACACTTCTCTTTTCCTCTTTCATTGGCTTTTTACTGCCGTGCAAGCCCCTCCAGCTGGTAAAGGTTTTATGCACCTAGTGAACTTCCCCTTCCCAATGGGCTTAGTTAACGTATCCGCTCGATTGTCATCAGTATGAATTTTTTGCAACAAAATTTTTTTATCTTCTACCACATCATTAATAAAGCTTTCGTCTTGTCATGGAAGATTAGATTTCTTGCTAGAAACAAGGCACTCTGATTATCGCAATGAAGTAAATTCCTTTTTGCACAACTTGGAATTCACCAAGTAACTTGTTTAACCAAAATGCTTATTTAGATGCATGAATAAGTAACATATACTTAGCTTCTGTAGAAGACAAAGCCACCATAGAGTGCAACCTCGATAACCAACTAACCGCACAACCTCCCAAAGAAAAAACATACCTAGTAATAGACCTTCTTTTATCCAAGTCACCTGTAAAGTCGGCATCGACATAACCAATGACTTTCAAATCTATTCCACTATAACAAAAATTGGCATTGCAAGTTTCCTTCAAATACTGAAGGATCCATTTCACATCGATCTTGTGATTATGGCCAGGTTTTGCCATATATCTTCTCACAACTCCCACAGCTTGAGTTATTTCAGGTCTAGTGCTGACCATAGCAAACATAAGCCCCCTACTGCTAATGAATATAGTACTCGAGACGTTTATGTCTTGTCTGCTTCGATGCTAGGATATTGTTTCGAAGACAATTTTATATGCATAGGAAATGGGGTACTAACTGGTTTGGCATTCGGCATATTGAAGTGTCGTAGAACCCTCTCCACATAACTCTTCTAAGATAACCAAATTTTCATGTTCGTCCTGTCTCTAAGTACACTCATCCCAAGAATTTGATTAACGGATCTCAAATCTTTCATCTCAAATTCCCTAGCCAACTGAGCTTTAAGTATTGTAATATTTCCCTTGTTTGTTCCTGCAACAATCATGTCATCGGCATATCATAACAAAATAATAAAGCTTCCATCACCATATCTATGAAAATAGGCACAATGTCAACTTGACATCTACGAAAATTCAAACTCAACATGAAATAGTCAAATCCTTTGTACCAACATCTCGGTGCATGTTTCAACCCATAAATGATTTCTTGAGCCTACAAACTAAATTCTCTTTACCTTTCTCAATAAAACCCTATAGTTGGGTCATACAAATTTTTCTTTTAAGCCATTATGTAAAAATATAGTTTTCACATCTAATTCTTCCAACTCTAAATGAAGAACAGTAGCCATAGTCAAAACAACTCTAATAGTGGATATGCGTGCAATAAGAGAAAAAATCTTATCAAAATTAATACTTGATTTCTGAGCATAGCCTTTCACAATTAATCGAGATCTGTACCTTTCAACAATATCATCAGGACCTTTCTTCTTCTTGAAGACCCACCTGCAACCAATTGTCTTTCACTTCTCTGGTAATTTGACAGGATCTCATGTTTTATTTTTTCACAGGGCCTCGATCTCTTCTTCCATAGATGCTCTCCATCGACCGACTTCATCAACCTCACATGCCTCATGAAAAAGAACCGATTCACCCTCATTTGTTAAGTAAGAATAGGATAAGACAAAGTCATTAAACCTCATAGGAGCCTTTTTAGGTCTATTTGATCTTCTGAATTCAATATCACCTAAATATTCTTCAAGCTCTTGGGCAATTTCAGGTTCTTGGTTTTGATCACTATCTCGCTGGTTCTCATGGGTGCATTCCACCTCAACAGTGGCTCATCTTTTTTTTTTGCATGGAATTTTCATTCAAAATAACATCTCGACTAATTATAACATTGTGGTCAGTAGGATCCTACAATCTGTACCCTTTTGTACTATCAACATGGCTAAGGAAAAATATACTTCTTGGATTTTTCATTCAACTTAGTTCTTTTCTCTTTTGGAATCCAAGAATATGCATCACAGACAAAAACACGAATGAAAGAGTAATCAACTGGTTTACCTATCCAAACCTCTTCTAGTGTCTTGCAGTCAATAGCATAACTGGAGGACCTATTGTTTAGAAAACAAGTTGTATGAACTGCTTCTGTCCAGAAATACTGCTCTAACCCCGCAACACTCAACATACACCTGGCACACTCCATAACGATACGATTCATCATCTCAACAACACCATTTTGCTGAGGTGTTCCAAGAACCATCAACTGCCCAGTAATATCATATTCACTACAAAATTTATTAAATTTACCAAAAATAAAATTCTCCCCCATTATCAGTTCTTAGACATTTGATGCTCTTACTTTTTTTATTTTCTATCAAGGCCTTAAATTTTTGGAAACAATCAAATGCATTTGATTTCTTTTTCAACATATAAACCTACACTTTTCTTGAAAAATCATTAATAAAAATGATAAAATATGCAGTACCTCCCATAGAAACAATAGGTGATTCTCATGTGTCCAAATGAATCAATTCTAAAAAATTCTTAGTTTTAGCTGTGGATATGGCAAAGCGTGATTTGTTCAGCTTTCTAAATAAGCATGACTCAAAAAAATTAAATTAAAAGATTTTAAACCAGGGAGAAGATTTTATCGAGAAGTACCTTGAGTCAACGCTCACTCTTGTGACCCAAACGTGCATGTCATGTCATGACAGAGTCTACCTCTGCAATATCGCCCCTGTCCCAAATCTATTTCTCCAACAAGTCTCTACAAATTGCCTGCTAACTCTCATTTTACAATGACTAACACTCCTTTTGAAATTTTCAAACATCTTTTTTTACTTATAAATTTAAAACATTGCTCATCAAACTTTCCCAAGGACAAACGACCCCTTCTATGACCCAAAAGATATCTACTCGAGATAGTGCATATGCCTCCATTGAACATATTTATTCTCACATCTCCAACTCCATTCAACATTAGTCATTATTTTTCATGTAAACAATACCTCCATCATATGGTTGGTACCTATATAACCATTCTCAATGTGGAGTCATGTGAAAGGATGGACCTGAATCAAATAGCCAATACTACAAAACTTCCTCCCTATCCATAGACAAAATTTTCCCATCTTCAGAATACTCTATTTCTTCTACTAGATTCCTTTGAGATCCAATCGAACTAAGCTTTTCATTAGAACCAGATTTAGGGGCTTCATGGTTCCCTTTTTGTGCCTTACAATCTTTCCTCAAATGGTCTCTTCCACAACTCCAACACTTCATTTTCTTAGGCCTTCTTGATTTGGATCTTGACTGACACCTACCTATAGGTCTCTCCATAGATCTTTCCTATATTACAAACACATTCCTAGATGAATCCTAACCAGAATTTCTCCTAGACTCCTCGGTCAGAAGTGTTTAAACAACATAATCAAATTCAAGAGATTTTGCACTATTGAGATTCATAACTAATCCATCCCATGATACTGACATTGAACAAAGTAAAATAGCTTACTTGTCTTCATTAATTTTTACATCCAGTGACATCAACTTGCTAATTAAGGTATTAAACTCATTTAAGTGCCCTCGCAAAGATGGATCATCACTCCTCTTGAGAGTGTAAAGTTTCTGACGAAGAAATTTTTTATTAGGAAGAGACTACTTACCTTTATAAGTATTTTTCAGCCTGTCTCATAAATCTTTCGCAAAAGTTTCTAATTAGACATTGAATAAAATGGACTCATCAAGCGTCAAGAAAACATTTGTCCTGGTTAATTCATCCTTCTCATCAAATTCCTCATCATCCATCTTTTCCAGTTTATTTTCTCTGCCTTTTAAAGCCACTATACGTCCATCTTTCACCAACACCGCATGCATCTTTAATTTTCAGGTTGAGATATCCGAACCGTCAAATTTTGGAATTTCATATTAGGTTGAATTTCTTCAAGCCATCTTCAAACATATGAGATCTACCACAAACTTTATGCCCAGCATGGATATTAAATAATGCAAAAAAATAAAAACCAAGGTTTAACAAAAATAAGGGAAGAAAAATAGTGCAGAAAAATAAAACAAAAGAGACACAAATATTTACATGGTTCAGCAAGTTACCTACGTCCACGAGACAGCAAAGTTCTCTTCCACTAATCAAAAAATGATATGCATGCATGGAGAATACAAGGGATTACAAGCTCTCTCTTGCTCTATCAAGCCCTAAAATAAAGTCTTTCTCTCACTAGAATACCCACCCAAAAGGACTAAAGAACTATCCTTCTCTTTGTATTTCACCTTGCATTATTTTTATCTCTCTAACAAGCTATCTTTATAAAAACAAACCCAAGAGACTCACGTGAGGCCTCTCTTCCAATCCTATTTTGATTGGGTTTCCTGAACACATAGATTTCCCATAGCTATTAGGATTTAGTTTCCTTAAAATAGTAAGTCTACAGAACACAGGAGTTATCACATACCACTCCCTTATTAATTGAGATCTTCCTTATCCTATAAATATGGATTTAACTTATATCCCATTTGATAAGGAGACAACCACATAGGATCATGCGACATCCCATTAAACTAGGAACATTGTAAAAAAGGAATCTATCCAATTGGAAATATAGATTCACATACATCCAACAAGCCCAACGGTCCACATTGAATCTGAACCCATCGAATGGCCATGATTATATTTTGTATTTTAATTTTAATATTTTTTATACAAATCTAAGACACTTGAAATTTTGAAAATCTATTATTTAAAAATACAATAATCTAAAAAAATATCAAAAAAATAATTTGCAAGAAATAAACCCAAAATATTTTAAGGGTACTTGATTACTTCATATTTTATGGATTATTTTTTTAATATTTTTATTAGGTGCATCTTAAAATTTCATATGATTTAGAATCCTAAAAAAAGTTTAAAAAAATATTATGAAATAAAGTCATGACCGTCAGATCAGCCCAGATTCATTATAGGTCATTGCGATAATACTGTAGTCTTTAGCTAGTGGGCTAACCTCAACTTTTTTCATATATATAATATACATGGAAATGCTTGCGTAGGCCCATTTGCATATAGGAAATCAGTACGCCCAATTGCTCAGATCATGTCATCATGTTTCAATGCCTAGGATGATGCCTGGTTGGCTGCCCGCATTTCAAATTTTGTAAACTTCATTTAATGGGTTGTCAGGTACCTGACACATCATGCAGTGCCCTGTTTTTCGTCTCTCTCATCTCACCTTCTCTCTCATCTCTCCCTCTCTCGTAGCTCAACCTCTCTCTGTACAACTAGGTTGCTCTCTCTATCTCTCTCGTTCTCTCTCCCATCTCACCCTCTCTTTGCTCACCTTCTCTCTCAAAAGATCTCACCCTCGCTCTATCTCCCATCTCACCCTCTCTCTCTCTCTACAACCATCGACCTGTTCCGCTCAGCTCAGAGTCGTTTTCTCTACAACCATGAGGCCGTGCCCCCTCTCTCTCTACAACCAGATTGAAGGTAAGGAATAATCTTAGATCTCTACCATAATTTTATGCATTACTGGTTAAAACCCTTCAAAACACCAAAACATCCCCTTTATTTGAAATAGAAAACAAATTTAATGAAAGAATTTCTGCATTTTGAGGAAGACAGATAAACATTTGCATGGTAACCAAAGTTCAAAATAGTTCTTTTGGCTGATTTAGTAGAATAGGGAAGCCATATTATGTTTTTGTGAGAGCTTAATATCTTCTTTTTGTTTTATTTTTTCATCGTGGGTCTCAAATTTTTGCAGCAATAATGTAAGATCGATTACATAAAAAATGGTCAATTTTGGATAGTTAAATATTGAATCAATAGTTAGTATGGACGCATTGTCCTGTAAACCTTGATTCTTAAAGGGTTATTCCCTTTGTTGTAGGTGTATTTCCATGGTTCAACTTGTTTACTAGTTTAATTCTTTTGCTTGTATGGACGGCCTTGTTCTATAGTGCAATACTTTGATTCCAGTGAGTTATTTTCCATTCTCTTTGCTTTTAATTACATAGATTAGAATTGATAATGCAAACGTTTTTAGGCTTATTATGTCCCAATTCAACGCATCATTTGCTCTAAAATTAGAGACTTAACATACTCTAAATCATTGGCACTTATATTGTGGTCTATGAGTGCCCATGCTAGTAGAAATTGCAACTCAAAAACTGAATTACTTAATGCTTGCCATTTTCCTTAGAAGTTACATAGGCTCATATCTTCCCGAGACATGACTAGATGTTAAATAGGACTAAAAAATTGAGTTACTTAATCCACACCATCTTGCTTAGAAGTAACATAAGCTCATATCTAGTACATGTGTTAGTATAAATAGACCCTCTAGTTTGAGCAACAATGAATTTAACACAATGCTATATACATGGCGAAGTCAATAAATTCATTTTTAGCTTTGCATTTGCAATTTTTACTCTCAATGTTGTAATGTGCTTGAAATACATATTGAATTAGTCCTTGTAAGTGTGGTTCTGATGTGATTATTTTAGACCCTCACAATGTCAATTGATTCTATAAGTTATCGAGGATGTCCACCTCGACATTGCCCTAAATGTGGTATAGAATGTGCTACAAGAGCATCATCAAGCTCAAGTAACCCGAACAGGATGTACTGCAAGTGTGCAGTATGTGGGTTCTTCCAATGGTGTGATGACTATGTTAACACCGTGCATAATATCAATTTAACATGTCATAATACACAACAATGGAATTCAATGCATGAATAAGAAGAATGTGTCATGGTCAATCTAGATACAAGTGTTAACCATGATACGATAATCAGTGCCTTAAGACGTTTGCAGCAATTTTTGCTTTTCTTTAGTATAATGATTGCTTGCTTATTTGTATTCATCTTTTTTATTTTTAGAGTCCTTACTCGAAACATGTGATTGGTTTTTGGGGTTGAATTTATACTAATATAAATATTTGACAAAAGCTATCACTATGATCCTAGGCATTGGCCCAAACCTGATTAATATGAACCACTGAATGACAAAGTATGGGACAATATGCTAGAACTGGGAGCTGAGTTTAAATACAATGATCGACATGTCTATGGGCTTAACCGTAGGCTTGTAGATGTGCATCCATATTCTACTTATTATTTGAGTCTTTTTTGTTGCAATTTTCCTTTGCCTAGTTTTATGATTTCTTGGATTATGAGGGAGACCTTTTTTGGACTCAAGATTTTATATCATTACATTGCAAATTGGTTTGCTTAGTTGTGAACGAATGTAGGGATATCACTTGATTGGACTGCATTACATTGGAGGTACAACTTAGATAGACTCTGTGGTTTTCATGCTAAGTTGTGATCCATTTGTATTTCATTCTTTTTTTCCTTGGGTGCTTATGGGTGTGCGTGACAGTGTGACCACTTTAGCTATAGTACAATAGATTAAACATTTAAAATTGAAGATGCATTGTCTGTTGCTAAACGGTGCAGTTTGCATACGGATGCATCAGTAGGTGCAGAGGTAAGGTACAACTTCAAATTTTATCATGTTATATAATTTTGATGTAAAATGTTCTTAGGATTATCTCAAAATCTATTTTTATATCTAATTATAAAAGTTTAAACTTTCAAAAATAGTTAAAATCAAGTAGATCTATAAATATATGAAAATCATAAAATAGACGGCCACTGTAGTTTTTGAATAAATATATGAAAATAGAAGGCCACAAAATCATAAATATATGAAAATCATAACAGAAAGTCTCTCGGCCACTGTAGTTTTTGGTTTCAAAACTGCAATGAGATGCCAGTTACAAATTGTATTTCATAACATAAAAACAAAAAAAAGGCGGCAGGGGGGTGGGGAGAAAGAGAGAGAGAGAGATACAAAACTGCCAAGAAGAAGAAGCTAAATATCCAAGACAAAAAATCAAAAAAAAAAAATAGAAATCAAGTAAATGAGGAAATACCTGTTGGTAGGGGCGCTATGGGAATGACAAGCTTCTTACTAAACCAAAAATGTTGCAATTGTCACTGCAAAAATTATAGAAACACTTGTGCAAATCATTGACATGGATCCAGCCACACTAGCATAAAAAATTCAATGAAATAAAAATTCTTACCATGCAAAGCAATAAAAATTTAAAAATTTCATTGCAAAAACACTTGTTTACTGATACACTAGTCATCTCCAATGCAAAGCAATAAAAATTCTTATCTTTACTCATCATGTTCCACATTCTCAAATCCCATCCATGCATCTTATATTGTTATTTACCAGGAATGAAGAATAACCATTTCAAATATTTAAGGAATTCATAACCTTCTCAAAAGAGTACGAAAGTTTGAGCAATAGTGAGTTCATACTTTGAACGTAAGAGAGATGGACAATTTCTTTTGTCATGTCCACTCCCTTTGCAACCTTGCACTTTCAGGTAACTTCCTTCACTTTTGCTTTCTCTGCTTCTATCTCAGCTTGAGAAACATATCTATCACTGGTAAGTCGCCCCTTTGTTCATGCCTGAGAGGGCTCAAGGATGTTATGGTGTGCATGTCCCTCTACCTCTGCCCGGTTGCTATTGTCGGCAATCATATTCTCATTAGGGCTGCTGCAAGGGGTCTTAAAAGCATCATGTAGATCAGTCACACCCGCAATCTTGGCCTCAACCCTTCCAAATGTATTGGCTACTTCAGACATTTTAAATTCATGGAGTTCTACACTTCTTGAGCCATACTATACGAGCACTCTGGTGGCTTGAAAAACCTCATTGAAATGAATGGAATGGGAAAAATCATAAGTACCTCGAATTTATTTCCTACTTTCATCAAGTATAACCCCTTTCATCCCATCTTTCGTCCATTGTTTCATTATGTCATGCGATGGAATTTCAAAAATATTATTCACCATCACGACCTTAATCTCACGCCTAAGAATAATGCCTAACCTCCCATACATTTGGCAAGTACAAGAAAATGTTTGGTTATTAGCATTGAACTCTACATTACAGACCCTTGTTCCACTTCCACGTCTTGATACCTAGAAGATTGCAACTGTGTCATTATCTTCAGTAAGTTCACTCATGTAATTGACGCCATCTACAACTTCTTCCAAAAACAACTTCATAACTTTTTGTGTATATATCTTCCTAGCATGACCCTCGATGTCACATGTGGTCCTCAGAATAGTCATAGTTGTGATGTTCTGTAAGTCATTTTCTCTCATCGTATGAAGTTTTTTTAATGCACTTTTATAGTAGTTTCCAACAACATGCACAAGCTCGTTTTGGAAGTCAAGTACATTTTGAAGTGCTTATTCATTTATTCACTTCTTTGAGTCGATAACATATGGGCTGTGAATACATCTGGCACATATGAATGAATCCATTGCATTCAATAACTGTATAATCTGTTGAGCCATTAATTATGTTGAAGCTCATATTTATCAATAAGAGATTTCCATTATGACTCAAACTCTTCCTTAGTTGGGCTCATTATATAGTTCTTGAATATTTCTGAAAAATATGGACTTCTTCACTAAACATGGCAAATTTTTTTCTCTAAACTTTACAAGTATGTGCCACTTACAATAATGATGCATGTTTTTATTCAGAATTTGTCTCACTACAGCTGTCATTGCAGAATCCTAATCAATAACAATTACATCGAGTTGACGTCCACCCATTGCCTCTAGCTAATTTTCAAATACTCATACAAACGACTCCACCTTCTTATCTAATATAAGTGGAAACCCAAAAAATATTGTGCTAAGGTGGTGATTCACTCCAAGTATAGAAGCAAAGGGCATGCCATAAAAGTTTGCCTTATATGTGGTATCAAAAGTGACCACATCGAAAAAGTGATGGTAGAACACCCTTAACATGGCATCTACCCATAGTATATTGACAATGTTATCATGTTCATAGAATTCCACCTTATAAAAAAAGGACGGATTCGATGCGTTCATATTGATTAACCATTCCATTGTATAATTTCCATCCTCCCCTTTCAATTTTCTTCTTTTGTTTCCTAATTAGTTTTCAATATCTTTTTGTGAGCAAGGAAGATTATCAATCCCTCCACCTGGAGGGGTCCATTTCAGGTACATGAATGAATCTACACAAAACACATTTTATGTCAACTAATATCTTTAACACTTCACATCTTTCTTAATATTTACGAATTCAAGATCTATTTTTTAACAAAAAGGCATTGCATTTGATTTAATTATGTTGACTGTATACTTCCATGATTAATCAAAGTGCTAGAAAAAGAGCTCGGTGTGGCCTACTATTCTACGGGATCGATACCAAGTTAATACCGAGATGCAAAACATTGAAGGACTTTTGACTAAATTTGAGTTAGTTTTCTTAGCTACGACATACATAAGAACATAGCAAGATAAATAAGAGAAATCAGTTGCAACATCTACTATTATGGGCAGTCACAATCCACAACATAAGTGCCAATGATTTGGAGCATGTGAAGTCTCTAATTTTAGAGCAAATGATGTGTTGAATTGGGACATAATAAGCCTAAAAGCATTTGCATTATCAATTCAAATCTATGTAATTAAAAGCAAAGAAAGTGGAAAATTACTCGCTGGAATCAAAATATTACAATATAGAACAAGGCCACCCATATCAGTAAAAGAATTATACCAGTAAACAAGTGGAACCATGGAAATACAAATAGAGTAAAGGGAATAACCCTTCATGAATCAAGGAATCGTGCCTCCACATTAGCTAATAATTCAATCATTTAAAATTTGAAATGTGGGCAACCAGTCAGGCATCATTCTAGGCGTTGAAACAAGATGACATGATCTGAGCCATTGGGTGCACTGGTTTCCTATACCCAAACAGGCCTACACTAGTATTCTCCTATATGGATGGGTCATTTCTCTCTCATTTTATTTTACTTAATTATTTATGAAATTTATGTTTATGATTTCATTGATATATTAGTTAAATGATTGAATCATTAGCTAGTATGGAGACACTATTATGTAAACCTTGATTCTTGAAGGGTTATTTCCTTTGTAATATTTGTATTAAATGATTGAATCATAAGCTAATATGGAGGCCTTGTTCTGTAAATCTTTATTCTTGAAGGGTTATTTCCTTTGTTGTATTTGTATTTTCATCGGTCCACTTGTTTATTGGTATAAATCTTTTGCTTGTATGGGTGGCGTTCGTTCTATATTGCAATACTTTGATTCCAATGAGTTATTTTCCACTTGCTTGTATAAGTGGCCTTGCGAGTAAGGGATCTTGCTTCTTGGGCTCAAAAGTATCCCCCATATTGTCATGCTCTAACCATGCAAGAGATGACATGCTTCCTGAGATGGAGGGTCCATCTCAGGTGCATGAATGAACCTACACAAACCACATTATATGTCAACTAATATCTTTAACACTTCACATCTTTCTTAATATTTACGAATTCAAGATCTATTTTTTAACAAAAAGGCATTGCATTTGATTTAATTATGTTGATTGTTTACTTCCATGATTAATCAAAGTGCTAGAAAAAGAGCTCGATGTGGCCTACTATTCTTCGGGATCGATACCAAGTTAATACCAAGATGCAAAACATTGAAGGACTTTTGACTAAATTTGAGTTAGTTTTCTTAGGTATGACATATATAAGAACATAGCAATATCAATAAGAGAAATCAGTTGCAACATCTACTAGTATGGGCAGTCACAATCCACAACATAAGTGCCAATGATTTGGAGCATGTGAAGTCTCTAATTTTAGAGCAAATGATGTGTTGAATTGGGACATAATAAGCCTAAAAGCATTTGCATTATCAATTCAAATCTATTTAATTAAAAGCAAAGAAAGTGGAAAATAACTCACTGGAATCAAAATATTACAATTTAGAACAAGGCCACCTATATCAGTAAAAGAATTATACCAGTAAACAAGTGGAACCATGGAAATACAAATAGAGTAAAGGGAATAACTCTTCATGAATCAAGGTTTACAGAACAGTGCCTCCACATTAGCTAATGATTCAATTATTTAAAATTTGAAATGTGGGCAACCAGCCAGGCATCATCTTAGGCGTTGAAGCAAGATGACATGATCTGAGCCATTGGGCGCACTAGTTTCCTATACCCGAACAGACCTACATGAGCATTCTCCTATATGGATGGTCATTTCTCTCTCATTTTCTTTTACTTAATTATTTATGAAATTCATGTTTATGAGTTCACTGATATATTAGTTAAATGATTGAATCATTAGCTAGTATGGAGACACTATTATGTAAACCTTGATTCTTGAAGGGTTATTTCCTTTGCGATATTTGTATTAAATGATTGAATCATTAGCTAGTATGGAGGCAATGTTCTGTAAATCTTGATTCTTGAAGGGTTATTTCCTTCATTGTATTTGCATTTTCATTGGTCTACTTGTTCACTGGTATAAATCTTTTGGTTGTATGGGTAGCCTTATTCTACAATGAAATACTTTGATTCCAATGAGTTATTTTCCACTTTCTATCAATTCTAGTGAGTTATTTTTCAATTTCTTTGTTTCTAATTATATAGATTAGAATTGATAATGCAAATATTTTTAGCCTTATTATATCCCAATTCAACAAACCATTTGCTCTAAAATTAGAGACTTCAGATGCTCTAAATCATTGGCACTTATGTTGTGGACTATGACTGCTCATGCTAGTAGATGTTGCAACTAATTTTTCTTAACGATCTTACTATGTTCTTATATATGCCATAGCTATGAAAACTAACTCAAATTTAATCAAAAGAACTTCAATGTTTTGCATCTTGGTATTAAATTGGTATCGACCTTGAATAACAGCAAGCCGCATTGAGATCTTTTTCGAGCAATTTGATTAATCTTGGAAGTATACAATTGACAGGATCAAATCAAATGCAATGCTTTTTTATTAAAAATCAGATCTTGAATTTGTAAATATTAAGAAACATGTGAGGTGTTGAAGTCATTAGTTGACATAAAATGTATTTTATGTATTTATTCTTGTACTTAAGATGGATCCCTCCATTTCATAAAGCATGCCATCTTGTACATGGTCAGAGCATGACAATATGGGGGATACTTTTGAGCCCATGGAGCAAGATCCCTTGCTCACAAACCTGCCCCCAACAAGTTTACAGATGCGGGAAATGGGGAACATGCATCGTCAGAGAAGGGGTCAGAAATAGAGGAACCCCACATATGAATGAAGTTCAGTGCTGAAGAAGATGGATATGAGTATTAAAAATCTTATGCATTGGCGCGTGGGTTTGGTGTCAGAAGGGAAAGTACTCACAATAATAACAATGGAAAAAGAATAAATAGAGAGTATATTTGTTCTAAGGAATGATTTCTTAAGAAGAATGAAGTGTTACCTACAAAGGAAATCCCTCAATCAAAGTGTGGATGTGCTACTAAAACGGGCATAAGATGTTAACGATGAGTGGGTTGTGCCAAGGTTTGTTGAGGATCACAACCATGACTTTGTTATTCTAAAGAAAACTCGAGTCATCCGATCACACCAAACAATATCAAATGTAAAAAAGATAATGATAGAATCCATGAGCTCTGCTTTGGTAAAGTCTCAGCATATCTATGATATCTATATAGAGCAAGTTGCAGGGATTGATAATCTCCCTTACTCACAGAAAGACAATGAAAACCAAATACGAAAGAAGAGAAGAAAATTGAAAGGGGAAGATGGCAATTATGCAATGGAATGGTTGATCAATATGAACGCATCGAATCCATCCTTTTTCTATAAGGTGAAATTAGATGAACAAGATCACATTTTCAATATACTATGGGTAGATGCCATGTCAATGGAGGCTTACCATCATTTTTTGGATGTGGTCACTTTTGATACCACATATAAGACAAACTCTTATGGCATGCCCTTTGCTCCTATACTTGGAGTGAATCACTACCTTAGCACAATATTTTTTAGGTTTGTACTTATATTTGATGAGAATGTGGAGTCTTTTGTATGTGTATTTGATAGGTGGACATCAATAGGGTGTAATTATCACTAATCATGATCTTGCAATGACAGCTGCAGTGAGACAAGTTCTGAATAAAAGCAAGCATTGTTATTGTAAGTGGCACATACTTACAAAGATCAGAGGAAAAATGTGCCATGTCTTGCGAAGGAGTCCATCTTTTTCATAAATATTCAGGAACTGTATAATGAGCCCAACTAACGAAGAATTTAAGTCATAATGGAAAACTCTTATTAAAAGATATGAGCTTCAACAGAAAGAATGGCTTAACTGATTGTACAGTTGTCGAATGCAATGGATTGATTCATATGTGGCACATGCATTCATAGGGGGTATGTCATCGACTCAAAGAAGCAAATAAATGAATAAGCACTTCAAAATATACTTGACTTCCACAACAAGCTTACGAACATTGTTGAAAACTATTATAAAAGTGCATAAAAAAATGTCCTACCATGAGAGAAAATGACTTAAAGAACATCACAACTACGGTTATTTTTAGGACCATATGTAACATCAAGGCTCATGCTACGAAGATATATACACAGAAAGTTACAAAGTTGTTTTCAGAAGAAGTTGCAAAAGGCATCAATTACACGAGGGAAATTATTGAATATAATGGCACAGTTACAATCTTCAAGGTATCAAGATGTAGAAGTGGAGCATGGGTCTGTAATGTAGAGTTCAATTCTCACGACCAAACTTTTTCTTATGCTTGCCAAATGTATCAGAGGCTATGCATTATTTGTAGGCATGGGATTATGGACTTGATGGTGAATGATATTTTTGAAGTCCCATCGCATTACATAGTAAAGCGATGCGAAAGATGGTATGAAAGGGGTTGTCCTTGATGAAAGTGGGAAACAAATTCAAGATATCAGATCTAGCCCGTTCCATTCGTTTTAATGAGTTTTGTCAAACCACTGCTCGCAGAGCATACCTTGGGAAGTGTATAACTCCATGAATTTATAATGTCTAAAGTACCCAGTACATATGCAAAGGTTGAGGCCAAGATTGTAGGTGTGGCAGATCCACATGATGCTTTTAAGACTCCTTGCAACAGGCATAATGAGAATATCATTGCCAGCAGGAGCAACTGGGCAAAGGTAGAGGGACACGCACGCTATAACATTCTTGAGAGGTCCCCCCCCCCAAGGGGCACAAACAAAGGGGCGACCTACTAGTGATAGATATGTTTCTCGGGCTAAGTTAGAGTTCGAGAAAGTGAAAATGAAGGAAGTTACCCGAAAGTGCGTAGTTTGCAAAGGGAGTGGATATGACAAAAGAAGTTATCTATCTCTCGCACATTCAAAGTATGAATTCACTATTGCTACAACCTCTGTATTCTTTTGTGAATTTAATATGAATTCCTTAAATATTTGAAATGGTTATTTTTCATTCAAGCTAAATAACAATATAGGATGCACGGATGGATCATCTAAGAATGTGGAACATGATGAGTAATTGTAAGAATTTTTATTTCTTTGCATTGGAGAACTAGTGCAATTAGTAAACAAGTATTTTTGCAATGAATTTTTATCGCTTTTCATTGTAAGAATTTTTATTTCATTGAATTTTTATGCTGGTGTGGGTGGATCCATGTTAATTATTTGCAAAAGTGTATATGTAATATTTGTAGTGATAATTGTAGCTCTCTCCCAACCCCCCCCCCCCCCCCCCCCGTTGTTCCTTGTTTTCATGTTATGAAATGCAATGTGTAACTGGCAACTCGTTGCATGTTTGAAACTAAAAACTACAGTGGCCGAGAGACTTTCTGTTATGTGTCAAAATCCTCCTCTTTTGGCTGGCATATTTGGTGCTCCTAGTAGGCATAAATAACTTGATGCAGCCATGCCCCTTCTTGACTGGGGCAAAGAAGGGTCGCAGAACCCAAGAGGGAAAGAAAGGGCAATGTCGTAATAAGGAAACATTATTAGGGTTATTTATTAGGATTATTTTAATTGTTCTTTTGTTTAGGGAGTGTGCAGGGATAACTAGCATGGCAACTTTAGAGTTTATATTGTGTTTATCTCGTATCGATTGGATTAGTTTGACGGATATAATTAGGATAAGGGTAAATTTAGAAGAGAGTTTATCTTTATCAACAACAACCAACTTGGGAGGTCTTTTTTAGGTAAAACATGAGAGAGAAAACGTGGCTATTTAGAAACCCGTGAATATGAGAGAGAGAAAATAGGGATAGGTGTAGAGATAAGTTTTTTATTAGTTATCTTATTTTAGTCTATTAAAAGGGACATCTCCTTTTATTGTAAATCAGTCTATGAATTGAATAAAAATTGGTCACTTGAAAGAGATTGAATTGGTCTCTTAAAAATTTTTCTTTTACCTTCCTGTAGCTGCGAAAGTCGATGAGCTTACTGTCCCCAAGAATTTACAATACTGATATTCCTGAGATGTGACATTCAAAACAAAGCAATTTTAAATATCTACCATGTATTGAATCAAAATCAAAACCCCCTTTTATTTATTTTATTTTTTTTGAAATTTTAGGAATACTATATAAACTCTGTTCATAACTAATATTAACATAAAGGTCTAAACATATATATATCTCTTGACAGGACAAATTTACAATGGTGAATTCTAACAAAGTAACAAAAGAAAGTTTAAGCACAACTACAATATCTTCTAAAGTTGATCCTGACAAGCACTCCAAATGAAACCGCAGTTATCCTGAAAAAACTATTTACCATAGTTTGATGAGTTTGGCTACTCAGTAAGTGATCATCATAATCCTAAAAATAATCATGGTTGAAAGATATCAATATTTTCAAAAAAGAGATCTATTAACAGAAATGCATCAACAGTTTCACTTTCAAAAAT